>RJWT010045237.1:0-11652 GCA_004365215.1 Cuniculus paca
TCACGTCTGGGAGAGGTGGGCTTGGTGTTCACCAGTGAGGCCCTCACTGAGATCGGGGATATGCTGCTGGCCAACCAGGTGCCAGCTGCTGCCCCTGCTGGTGCCACTGCACCCTGTGAGGTCACCGTGCCAGCCCAGAACGCTGGCCTGGGGCCTGGGAAGACCTCCTTCCTGGACGTCACCCCTAAAATCTCAGGGGTACCACTGAAATCCTGAGTGATGTACAGCCAGTTAAAACTGGAGACAGAACAGGCGTGGCGAGGCCGCCCTCCTCAGCATGCCGAACGTCCCCATTCTCCTTTGGCTGATCGTCCAGCAAGTGTTCGGGAGCGGCAGCATCTGAAGCCCTGAAGAGCTGGACGCTGCAAGGGAGTCTCTGCGTTCTCGCCTTCTGGAGGGCGTCCGCGATGCAGCCGGTGTTGGTCTGCAGATCGGGTACCCCTCTGTTGCATCAGTGCCTCATTCTATCATCAGTGGGTACAAGCGGGTCCTGGCTTTGTCTGTGGAGACTGATTACACCTTCCCACTTGCCAAAAAGGTCCAGGCCTTCTCGGCTGATGCATCCGCGCTTGTGGCTGCCACCCCTGTCACTGCAGCCACCACTGCTGCTCCTGCTGCTGCAGCCGCCCCAGCCAAGGCTGAAACCGAGGAAGGGTCGGAGGACTCAGATGAGGATATGGGATTTGGTTTTGTTTGATCACCAGAAGGCAACCTACTCAGACTGCCTGATTGGCAAAGCAAGAATAAAGGCATAATTCTCTTCAAATAAATAAATACATACATACATACTCAGTAGTAACTCAGTGTAAAGGCCCTAATTTCAGTCCCTAGTGCTGCAAAATAAATAAATTCAATTGGGTTTTCCTTATTAGAAGCATAGATTATTGATGTTTCACAGAATGAATAAAACTTTCCAGCAGAGCCGCTCTGCACTGCTTAAAGAAACCCATTTCTGCTTTTGTTTATTCAGAGCCATCCCTTGATATCATTCAGCATATCTTCTGCCTATGGACAGAAATATGTTTGGTTGATTGGTTACCATAGAAACTTTCTCTCCGGGTTCCCATTTCATTGGAGTTTTCTCCATTCCTTCTATGCCAGTATTTTGCAAGGTTTGCATTGATCTGATTGGCAACAGTGGGAAACAAAAGTGGAAGAAAAATATGGCAAGTTCTGCCATACCTCATCATTTTGTATTCCACTGTAAATGTCTCTAACAGACCCTTCAGCATTCCAGAATGTATATATTATTTAGCTGCCAGCTGAGATCCAGATGTGGCTGTCCCATAAGCACTTCAAACCATGCCATTATCTCTTCCAGCCTGTATAAACTTGTTAGAAGGAAAAGTGAAATAGCATAGAGGAAAGGCACACCTGTGTGGGATTCTGTTAACCATTGGTTAGAGGACAGTTTGAGACCAGGAAGATGCAGTAAAAGCAGAAGTCAAGAAATGCTATAACAGAAGAGGTATACAGTGCTGTCCAACCAAATGGAAGAAATAGTAGATTTCTCCACAGCCCACAGAACTAGTCTAGGTTTGAAGTAAAGAACACATTAACCTCCTAGGCACCTAGAAGTGAGTGATGACTTCAATATATTCTGTACTTGTCTTGCTGATACTTCGTATCAGTCAAAACGTAAGAGAAGCTACTGGAGAATTATTATTCTGGACCTAATTCTAACCCAGAAGAAAGGCCTGTTTGGGTCATGTTAACTTCAGGTTGGTTCACGATAACTAACTCTAAAATAATTAGGTAATTGTTAGTAATTACTATAAAGAATTTATTAGAACTTCTAATACTTATAAGAATGACATAATGGATTATAAACCATTTAAAAGTATATCCATATCAATTATAAATACATAAGCAAATGGAAGAAGGGAAGTCCTTCTTACAGTAGAATGCTGATGACTAACGAAGGGATGTTGGGGTTGGAAGATATTTTGCAACCATCCTTGTAGGATCACATAAGAGAAGACAGCATGACTTACCAGTGGATGCTAAATTATTGAGGAGCGGGATATTTGCATGACGTTAAAATGTGTCCCCACAGATCATTCATTAGTTTAAGAAAGAGAAACAATAATTATACACAGAGAAACTCACTATCCCTCTTGTGGGTGTCGCTAAGGGACAGATGGACATTTGTGCCTCCTGATACAATACCCCGAGGAGGACTCCGCATCGCTTGTGCAGTACTCTCATTGTGAGGAAACACCAGAAAAACACAGAGTAAGGACATCATGGTAGAAAAGTAAGAATGGGACTGTGTCCACATCAAAGACAAAAATGGCTATGGAAAATGTTCCAGATTAAAAGAAGGTAAAGAGACAGGATAGCTAAATACAATCAGTATCGGCCGGGCGTGGTGGCTCACGCCTGTAATCCCAGCACTCGGGAGGCTGAGACAGGTGGATTGTTGTGAATTCGAGACCAGCCTGGGCTACAAAGTGAGCTCAAGGCCAGCCTGAATGGCATAGTGAAACCCTGTCTCAAAAACAGGGCTGGGGATCTAGCTCAGCGGTCTAAGCGCCTGCCCGGCAAGCGCAAGGTCGTGAGTTCAATCCTCAGTGCTGCAAAAAAAAAATAAAAAATAAAATAAATAAATACAATCAGTATCTCATCCTAGGCCATAACCTACAGTAAGTGGGTGAGAGAAACTAAAAAGAGACCGACAAAACTGGAATGTGGATAGTAGATTAGTTAAAATACTTAATTGGTGTCAATTTAAGAACCTGGTGACTCTCCTATGATTATCCCTGATTTTAGGAAATATACAGTGATATAGTCAGGGTAAAAATCATCACTTGTAATGATACCCTCAGGTGGTTTCCCAAACCACTGAGAACACGTGCTCATGTGTGTTACAAAAACCGAATGACACAGCAAATGGGGTAAAAGACTAGCGATGAGTAAATCTAAATAAAGGAAGTATGTATCATCTTTATACTATTTTTATGTTGTACCATTTTATGAATTTGAAATTAGTTTGAAATGAAAAGGAAACAGGAAAAAGTAGTTCTCCAGTTTCCTCCCCTAGACTCTTAAGTCAGCGGCGGCCCCCAGGGAACCTGGGGAAGCTCGGCATGTGAGAGTGAAAGGGCACAGAGTAAGAGGCAGACAAATGATTCTCATTTTTAAAAAATAAAATGGATTCTGCAGATTAAAATCCACTTAACATGAAGTTAACATGAGTCAGCATCCTAGAGTAAATTATTTAAAAGTACACATTTCCTTGGATACAGTGATGAGGACTCAGTCATGCCTGACTCATGAACCAGCTTTGGTGTGTTTGATAAACATTTGGAAAAAACCGATTTTTTTTCACTCTCAAAAGTAAAATAAGGATCAGTGAGTACAGAATACAGGAGGGAAGCCAGGCGTCGTGATGCACACCTGTACTCCCAGCACTCTGGAGGCTGAGGCAGGAGGATTACTGCAAGTTTGAGGCCAGTCTGGGCTATAGTGAGTTCAAGGGCAGTCTCAACTACAAGATGAGACCCTGACTCCAAAAAAAAAAAAAAAAAAAAACAGGCCGGAGTGTAATATGAGCTTTGTAGTAACAAGACTGCCTTAGAAATAGATGGAAATGGACACTGACTTTAAAATGACTCTGGCAAGGGATATAGCTCAGTTGGTAGAGGTCCTGAGTTCATCCCCAGCCCTTCAGAGTTACTTAATTAAAATAAAATGAGATAGCTCACTGAGAATGAGGGTGTTGAGCTACCACAAACCAGAGATGCTGCTCAAGGACTTTACCTTCCCAGAAGTTCAATTAGATCGTTTCTAAGCACCCTTTTAACTCTAAGATTGAGATGCTTATGAGAAGTCCCCTCATTAGTGACTAGCTGATAATCACAGAAAAGCCACGGTTCAGGGATAAGTTTTGTGACTCAATCAGACACTTTTGAGAACCAGGGAAAGGCAGCCAAAATGTAAACCTTAATTCTACACTGTCAAAAGATCATCAGAGAACCTTTGGCCTTTACTTCAACCCCAAAGTAACACAAATTCAGAACTGCACGTCTAAACTCTTTTCAAAGACTATTAAAGAATTACAGAGAGATAATTATTGGCCATATCTGCCATGACTGTATCTTTTCATTGTTATTTGACTCATTTATATTAGCTAAGCTACTTTTTCTCATTAAAATTTCCTGAAGCAAGGCAAAGGAGAAAGGATTAATTAGATTTCTCACCAGTATTTGTGTTTGGGCTCCGTCTTGAAACTGCTTGGGTTTTTGTCTCCCTATGATTGATTTCTTCATAAATGTTAGCTCATGAGTGATAGTTATGAGAATTAGAAACTATGTTAAATTTGTATACTTAACTTTTTTTGTTTGCTTTTTGGTACTGAAGATCGAACTCATGACTTCACGCTTGCTGGGCAGGCACTTGTGCCACTGAGCTAAATCCCTGGCCCCTATTTTAAATTTTTGAAAAGCTATTCCGTACCCACTGGGTAAAAGATTCAGTGGTCTGATTAGGTAATGCAGAGCTAAGATCACAAAGTTTATTGTTAGTTATGGCTCATGTCCCAAATAAGTATACTTGGGACCCTCACTGGGAGGATATAATTGGATTGGAAAGGAGTAGGAAAAGGGGAGAAAAATCCTAGGGGAAGCTTTTTGGATTACTCTTTTTGGTGTCGAGTGGCTGAGTTGTGGAACATTTAGAGATGTGCAGAGCCGTGTTAAAAAAAAAAAAAAAAAAGACCTTGTAGCTTTTAAAGTCATAAACAGATGCCCCTGTTCATGTAAGCTATAGGCAAACATAACAAAATACTACCCCATCTAGATCCGTTCTAATAAGCAGATGGAGCAACCATTTCTAGGGTATTATTAAAGCAGGTGGGGTCATGAGCGCTTTAGAAACGCTCGATGCTCCTTGGGAAAATACTTCACTGTCAAAGAGACTTTCCCTGCCTTAGATTTTTACCTTCCCTGTTATCCCAGGTGGGTGATTGCCAGACCAGTGAATTGTGCAGTGTAGGAAGGGCGCTTTCAGTTCAGATACAGAACGGGTCCATACAGTGATTACCTTTTTTTATTTTTAAAGTGTAACTCGGAGGTCGGTATGTAAAAACATAAAGGTTAGGAACTTTTTTTTTTTTTTTTTTTTTTTTTTTCGCGGCACTGGGGATTGAACTCACAACCCTGTGCTTGCCAGGCAGGCACTTAGACCGCTGAGCTAGATCCCCGGCCCTGGTGTTTTTGAGACAGGGTCTCACAATGCCGTTCAGGCTGGCCTTGAGCTCACTTTGTAGCCCAGGCTGGTCTCGAACTCACAACGATCTGCCTGTCTCAGCCTCCCGAGTGCTGGGATTACAAGCGTGAGCTACCACGCCCGGCTCTAAGGTTAGGAACTTTTTGCCAAAGTACTCAAGTATATTCTTCTTACTGCTTCTAAATTCGCATAATACAAATCTTAAAGGCAAGGCCTTCCAAAGTAAAAACTGCGGGGCTGAGGGGTGTAGCCCAGGGGTCAAACACTTGGCTAGAGCCCACAAGGCCCTGGGTTCTATCCCCAGCACAGCGCACGCGCACGCACGCACGCACACCGACCCCAAACTATGAAGCATCCCTTTTAAATGAGTGTATTTTGTTTAAGCATTGAGTTTTTCAGCACCTCCTTCATATGAACTGCACATGAGGAAATCACGGTGATAGGGATCGTTGGTATTCTCCATGCAAGCCACATCCAAAGCATTACATCACAGCTGCCTTTGAGGAGGGCCGTGTAGCTTCGTGTCACGCTGCACACCTCTTAAACTACATTAACCGCAGTGTGGCTGCCCTGAGTCTTAAGAGGCTTATATGTGCATTTGCCACTAAATTAGTAGCTGCTAAATTGTCCCAAAGCCAGCAGCATCCGCATTTTCTGGGAACTTAAGGCAAATGTCAATACAAATGTCCAGGCCTCTGTGTGACACAGGAGCTCTGGAATGGAGCCCAGTAATCATATGTGATAAACCCTCCAGTGATGCTGGTACGTGTTTAAAACTGGAGAACCACTGCACTAAAAGCATGGAATTCTTTTTCCTTTCCTGAGGGGAAAGAAAGAAAATGTCCAATGAAGGTAAACTTCGTGTATTCCTCCTTGCAGAAAGGGCACCATACCCCGACACATGCTACCAGCTCGTCCTCTCTTACTTCACTGGCTGAGCGTATCTCATCACATGTGGCATGAGGCGTTGGTGGCTTTGCTCGGACCTCAGTGTTGCATTGTAGAGCTCTTGAGTGACTCCCAAGTTATGTCAGCAGGTCAGCCCTGAGCGAGAGTTGATGGGGGCTAGCTGTCCCTTGAGATGTAATCACAAGGTTGAAGGTAGAAGCAATGTGTAATCTGTATATGTCAGAATAGCAGCTGGCATATTCAAGAGTAGTGATAGGAGAAACTAAGTTATCAGGCAGAAGATTTATAATCAGACATAACAGCAGGAAAAAAAAGACATTTTAAAACTCAGACAGGGGCCCAGTGTGGGTGGTAGATCCACATCAGCTTTTTCTTCTGCCTCACAGTGACTTTATCTTACATTACTCTACCTAAAGGCATAATATATATGTTAGTGTCCCTGTTATAAACTCAGATACCTCATAAATTTTACTATAATGAAAAGCTACAAGGTACAAAACTTTAAAACTGCCGTATAGATAGGTTGCAGTGAAGAAATTTCGAGGGGTCTTTAGACTGAACTTTGCACGGAACTTTCTTCCTTGACCTCTAGGACTGGTGACTCACAGTTGATGTAAGGGCTGTGAAAGGAACTGTGGGTAATATCTGCCTGTATATTGTGTGATGATGTGGATTCTAATCCTGTATATGCTTCATTCCTGAATTAATCCTAACAACCTAGGAATATTGAGTCAGTAATGTTCATTTTTTTTAAGGCATTAGAGTTGAGAAGTGAAGTTTACAGTGCTCAGTGATAACTCTAATATGATCATATTTTCTTATTTCAAACAGCTAGTTAAAGGCCTTCAGCAAGAGCTGAATCGATTATATTCCCTTTTCTGTTCTCGGAATCCAGACTTCGAAGAGAAAGGGGGTAAAGTCTCAATAGTGTCCCACTCCTTGGGATGTGTGATCACTTATGACATAATGACGGGCTGGAATCCAGTTCGACTGTATGAGCAGCTGCTGCAGAAGGAAGAAGAGCTCCCGGACGAGCGGTGGATGAGCTATGAAGAGCGGCACCTCCTGGACGAGCTCTGTGTAACGAAACGACGGTGAGAAGGCCTCGGCCTCGGAAGCACCAAATGCTGTAACAGTTCACAGACCCACTGGGGGGATGCTTTAAGATTTTCACGATTGAAAAGGGCTGATACATTGCTGAGGATAGAAAGATTGCCAATAACATGCCTAACCAAGCTAGAGACTATTTGTTAATTTTCATGCTAATTAGATTCATTGTCCTGTAACATAAAATAGTTTTGTTTTCTTTATTTTCCTCTGTCTTTCCTTACTGCGTGTTAGGAATTAAAATATAAAACTTACAACAAGCAGAATCAATGCATAGAACCCTTATTGGAAATGTTTACCAGTTTGTATTCATTTGTTGTTTTACTGATCTTTAGAAGATCTCTAAACTTTTCTTTTAAAGACAGGGTCTACTTTACTGCCCAGGATGGCTTCAAAATCCAGGGCTCAAGTGATTCTCCTGTCTCAGCCTCCTGAGTAGCCAAGAGTACAGGCATGCACCACCCATCTTTTACAATGTTTTGTTTGCCTTGACAAATGAATTGTTTACATATGTATGAAGGCAATTATATATGTTACATAATTATAAACAGATTTTGTAACTGTTTCATCCTTTGTGACCTTCCTGATACGCTGTTAACTCTTCACTATGCTTGTGTCTTCATGGATAATCGCATGTACCGTCTTCATCCTCTTACTAATGCAAGTCTATTTGGTCAGTTCTGAAAAAATAGAGAAAAGGTCACTCATCTTTTTTTTTTTTTTTTTTTTTTTTTTGTCTTTTTGAGACAGGGTCTTGCTGTGTAGTTCAGGCTGGCCTTGTGCTCACTTTGTAGCCCAGACTGGTCTTGAACTCACAACAATCCTCCTGCATCAGCCTCCTGAGTGCTGGGATTACAGGCGTGTGCCACCACGCCCTGCTGAAAGTCACTCATCTTGATAGTTTGGCATTATAAAAATAGCTGAGTTAATTTAAGTTTTTACTCAAGAAGTCTTGGTTTGTTATTCTTAGAAAAGTTGTCCAAGGATTTCATTTAGCATCTCATTAATATTATAGGCTAGACTCATAAATATTATAATAGCAAAATAATTGATAGTTTTGAAAGAAAATGTCACGTTTGGCACTTTAGATGTGTAAACCCCATGAAACTTTGCTTTTAAAAAAAAATTTAGAAAATGAGTTAAAACTTTGGTGGAGGGCTTAGTTCCATCATTTATTAAATACAAGTAGATTCAGAACATTGTGGTCTCATGTTCATCAACATAGAGGGAGTAAACTGGTTTGTCATATGATGAACAGATAACCAAAAAATTGAAGTAGGTCAGGAGGTAATGAAATGAAAATATCTCTAAAATTTATTATTATATATAGAAAAGAAAAGCACATTTTTAAGAGGATGAAGAAGGTACATTTTAAAGAGAATGGACAAGGCAGTATTAACCATTTAATGTGGTTTTTAAAAACATCTATATGTTTGTGAATGTCCGATGTTTTAAAAAAAAAAGCAGGGCTGGGCATCTTTCAGCAGGAGAGCATTTGCCTAGCACTTCAAGGCCCTGGGTCCAATGCTCAGCACTGAGAAGCTGTCTCAGCAGGTGTTGAGAAGTATTTTCACTCACTGTTTTGTGAGCTGTTATAGAACAGCAAGTGCGTTTATTAATGAGAGCAATTGTTAGTGGATTATGATCACTTTTTTTATAAACTAATAAGGATTAATATAATGCTGATTTATAATGTGACTGTAAATAACCTTGTACCTCTTCCTAGGCTGAGGGAAATAGAAGAGCGGCTGCATGGATTGAAGGCATCATCCATGACACAAACCCCTGCCTTAAAATTTAAGGTAAGGAACCGTGATCAGTTCTTCCTTATTTAAGCAGTTAAATGTTTATGGTGCATGTACAGGTTTAATTGTGAATAGTTATTGAATCCATACTGAGTGTTGGACACAGTTGTTTCCTGCGTTCTACAAAGAAAAGAATGGAGAAGACAGTCCCCAGTCCTCAGAATACAGAGCACAGTGTCTTCAGTGTGTACACAATGATACATGCATGGGAGAGGGAGGCTTTAATTTTCCAGGAAAACTTACAAGCAACAGTACGCAGTCTCAGTAGGTTACATTTTGCAAAGCAAAAGGATGGAAAACTGTTACTCTGTGTAAAAGGAACAGCATAAACAAAGGGATGCTGAGCACGGTGGCGTACGCCTGTAATCCTGGCACTCGGGAGACTGAGGAGGCCAAAGCAAGACCCTGTCTCAAAAAAATAAAAATTTTAAGAATAAACAAAGGTATGGAGGGATGTAACTTTATAGTACCTCCGGAAGCACCAAATAATTTGGAGGCGTGGTAGGAAAAGTAGAGACAAATTTGAGAAATGTTTATACTATTTAGAATTAATAAACCTTAGTGATCCTCTAGTTGACCAGAAGTGAGAAAGTAATAGTGGAAGGAAATTAGCGTGATTTCAGGGATAAAAACTGCATTTCAGTCCCTGAAAATATATGAGAAAAACCTGAGACAGATTGACAGGGTTAATTTGACTGGAATTATCAGGACTTAGCAGCAAGGAAATTCCATCTGAGATGAGCAGTGGGAGTTTTTCAGAGTTTTTGAGCATCAGAATCACCTGTTGAAAGTGATGATATGGGGGAAACACAAGGTCACAGAGAGCTGAGGACATGGACTATACTGTTGGAAAGGGCACACCCTGGAGCTGAATAGCAGATGGCTTGTGTGCAGTAATAGAAGACATCTAAGTTTTCTAACACACATTTCCTGTATGCGTGTGCTTGTGTCTAGTGCACTGTATTACCTCTCCTTGAAATGTTTCTCAGGTCACATGGACTTAACTTACAGGTTAAGATGTGGAATGATACATAAAAAATGTTTTAAACAGTATTTTTATTGACCCTATGTTTTACAAAGTTGTTACTAACACTTTACATTTTAAAACTGTATCATAAAAAGTCTTGGAGCTATCCCAGCCTAGAATTTCAGTTTCACCTCTACCATTGTTATATCTACTTAATGCTAAATGTATAGAATTAATCTGGTAGAAAAAGCAAACTCTTATGGTCTGGGTTTTTTAATAGGAGAGTTGAATATATTAGATTGTCAAAATTCAATACCATATTACTAAAACGTGAGCACTATCATTGTAAATCCTTTGATACAGTTATCAGTAGTCTAATGGGTTTTTTAATTATTCTATTAAAGGAAAAGGTAAATCTATGATTTAAAAAGGAATATCTAATGATTTGTCAAATCACATTTAAGACTTCAGGGTTCCTGAGGGAACAAGTCTTTCCATGCCCGTAGCCAGGAGTTGGATTTACTTTCAGAATTTGATAGGCTGTCACAGTTGACTGTTGAACTTTAAAAAAGAAGAATATTGGCAAGCGTCAGTATGGAGGATGAAAAACTTTCACTCTGGTCATGAGGCTTTGCCCCCAACCAGCTACATAGTTTAGCGTTGGCCAAATCATTGAACAAGTCTGAGTTCATCTGTTTACTCCTCTCTGAACAAGGGGGGAGACTCAATGTCCAGAGTGCTTTTAAAATTCTTTGATGGCTGTAAATATTGCTAGAACAATCATTACCTTTTACTCTTTAGTCTGTCAAACTGGATTTTCATCATAAACAAAAGTTGTTCATTCCGTGACTGTAGTATTTCAGCAAATGTTTGGGAAGTGCCTGACCAAGACATCCGCATTGTGCTAGGTAGAGTGTGGATAAAGGCTCACAGTGTATCACGCTGAAAGAATTTCCATCACTTTCTCCATCTCTCTTACTTTCTTTGTCTTTTTGGACCTTCTTTCAATTTCTAGAACAAATTGCCTTTTTCCTTTCAAATATTGGTATTATCATATGTGTTCCTATTATTTAAAAAGCTTTGTGGTGGGCTGGGAATGAGCACAATGATACAGCACTTGCCTAGCATGCATGAGGACCTGGGTTCAATCCCTAGTACCACAAAAATGTAAAATGTTTTTTCTTTTATGTTTAATTTTCATTTATACAAGTTAACTTTCCTCAGCCTACAAGCATGCTGAAATCACCCAGTTATTAAAAAGTTTTTTTCTCAAACCTTTAAAAGTGCCAATTCAAAGTATGTTTCATTCATGTATATTTTTTAATTTTGAAAAGAAAAATCAGTCTAGAGTGTTTGTGGAGAAGAATTAAGGGTGCATGAAATGAGAGGCAGGCGCACTGCCACAGTGTGGCCCCAGTGACTGGTGATGCGGTGAAGTGTTAGTGTGCTACAGCGACTTAGTGGGTGTTAGGCCTGCGAGGAAAGGGCGAGGTGGGGATCTCGGGTGGGACAGAGGAGCTGGGCGGAGTGGCACCTGCTTATAATCCCAGCCACTCTGGAGGCTGAGACAAGAGAATTACAGGTTTGCAACCAGCCTGGGAAACCTAGTTGAGACTTTGTCTCAAAATGAGAAGA
>RJWT010045238.1:0-11643 GCA_004365215.1 Cuniculus paca
GAGACAGAGAGACAGAGAGACAGAGAGAGGGAAGCAAAAAGCATCAGAGAGAGAGACAGAGAGAGAGAGGAGAGAGAGAGAGAGACTGATCTCAGGGGTACTCACTCTAAAAATTCAAGGGGGAAAAAAGTGAAACTATGAAAAGAAAATGGCATAAAGCCCACCCTATGGATGCCAGATGCAGGCTTTGATATATGCTGGGGTACACCCACAGGTCACGTGGCTAAAATTCTTTGCAAGGTATCTCGGTACAATTCCTGTGGCACCTGGTCCAGCAGCAGTCCTCAAACTTTTTACTTTCCTGTTTGCAGCTCTGACAAGTGACTCTATGATCCATTTGCCTGGCTTGTTCCCATCTTAATGCAATAAAGAACTGGAAACTTGCACACATGCAAAATAAGTAAGTAAGTAAATAAATAAATAAAGCATTTTCATTTCTGTCACAAATGGTTGGCAGGGAGGAGCAGGAGAGGGAAGAGGACCCCTGCAGCTGACCTTGGGGATTCTATTCCTGAGTGAGCACAGCCATGGGGTACACACAGCCCGTTTCGCTGCCCAATAATGGTGAGCTTTGTGTCCTGGGCTTTGGCCCCTAATAATGGTGGGTGACAGCAGAGTATTTGGAGAGAGTAAAACTGGACTTGCTGCTCCAGTGCTCTTGCAGCCACCTGGGTGGAGTGGTGGGCAGGAGTATCACAAATGGAGGGAAACTGAGCCTCAGATTCTTATTTCTTATCTTTTTATTTTTTTGGTACCGGGGATCAAACTCATGACCTTGTGCTTGCCAGGCAAGTGCTTGTGCCACTGAGCTAAACCCCCGGCCCTTATTTCTTATCTCATCCTTGTCCTTGTTGTCTTTGCATAATGGTTGTAGCATTTCCACATATAGTGGGAAGCTCACAGATTTTCCTTGAGGAGTCATTTTGTCCTGCCCTCCTTGTAAGTTATTTCTACTTCCTGAAAAATTTTCTGAGCCAGACGGAAGAGATGCTCTTTTGTGTTTAAAAGCCTGGAATAAGATTTCACACATTCTAGCATTACTGCTCTTATTTTAATCACATAGATTGTTCTCTCTCCCTTGGCTTTTAGAACCACAAGCTACAGTTTGGGCTACCTTCTTCCTTCACACCCGTACTGGATCTTATTACCTCCCAGGCTACCGGTCTTCAGAGTTTGGCCTATTTCTCTGCATTCATTGTTTGGTGCTGAAAGTGACTAATATTTAAATAACAGTTTACCCATTCTGAAATACTGATATTCACTGTAATAATGAGAAGAATGGAAGTGTTTTTTAAAAAAGTTATATGACTTAAAAAGTGGATATGAATAAGACAGTTGTGATTAATATATAGAGATGATTAACATAAGAAATGGGGTGGGGAACAAGAGGGACAGGGAGAAAAGAAAATGCTGACCAATGGATTTAAAGTATTAGAAGTCCAAGAACAGGAGGCCGTTGGCCTTTCCTGAGGCTACAGCAGAGACAACTAGAATCTTAAACATGAGGGGTTAGGATTAGACTAAAGAAAACATTGTCTCACTGCAGAGTCGAATGAAGCTTGTCTGGAAAAGACAGCAATCTCCTGTTCTTGGAAATTCTGTGCACAGGAAGAGCAAAAGTGCAGGGGAGCCAGTGTCGAAAGAGAGGACTGAGCTAGTCCCTTGCCACCCTCCTTCCTGACTGTGTTCTGCCCTCCCTTATCTGTCAGGATTGTCCAATCCAGCTCTCTGAAACAGATTTGATGACTCAACAATGACCAATTAGGCGTTAACACATCTATCTCTTGGGCTATCTAGCGATCTTTATGGAGAACAGGATCTTAAATCTCTGCTCATTGGGACAGCCAGAGGCTCTGCCTAAACGGTGGAAAGAGCTGTAGACATTTTTCATAATTATAATGACTTTTTACAGGGAGAGCCATAACTCCTGCTCCGTAACTCCAGTGTGAAAAGAGCCAATGGCAGATTCTGCCATGCAGAGAACAGAACCATCTGACGGCTGTCTTTTTCTCAGGCCGTCTGTGCTCTCCTACCATGGTTGACTTGTGGGAGCAAAAGTCACAAAGGAGTCTCTCCACTGAGACAAGACAGGATACAATCCAGAGGCAGATAAGGGTGACAAAAGGTCAGGAAATTAATAAATAGTAATAGCTTGGCTCAGCTCAAAATGTCGGTGTATGGGGAAGTCCATTTTGGGGTTACTGGCTATGGAAGACTTCCTGGGGGAGGCAAGCATGGAGATGAAAAGGAGGGGATCATTATAGACAGGGGACATGACCTTTGTGTAGACATGGGTAGGTTTAAAATGTGGACCACCTTAGGAATATAGATCTTGTTATGGATCAATGAGAGTTTATCTTAGTTTTCTAGTTGATTAGTTGGTTAATATCCCCATCAATCCCTTCTAAAGATCCACTACAGTATACTTCCAGCTCTTGTAAGAATCTCACAACACCCTAAAAAAATCAGACCTGTAATCCTCTTATTTCACCACCACTCTAGTCTTGGCCTGAACTTTTTGGTCTATTTTCTTCTCTTAAAATACATTCTTCCAAAGAAGAAATGCATTCTTACAAATTACATTTCAGACATATTTCAACTATTAGATTGCTGTTTGCTCATCCTTCCAGCAGTCTGTGCTTTCCTTACTATACCTAAGCAACCTTTGTGGACTGGTAAGAGAACAATGTGTCAAGTGTGAATGATTAGCAATCTGTTCATTTCCTAAGCCAAGTACTCCACATAGCCTCACCTTGTTTGATGCCTTTCTTTGGCTAATTGTGCAGCATTAACGATCTTCAACTTTCCTAGGTTGGCCTGGAAATCCCTTGGTAGCAGGGCCTGTGTTTGTGTTATTTGCTCCATTTTATATGCCTCAGAGTGCAATTTAGACACTGAATGCATATACTTCAGTGTGCTAGTGATGACTAGTTACCTGGATAATTTGGCCTGTGTGGACAACTCTTGTTTTTCTCAAGTATGTTTGGAAAATTAAAATACCTATCTTATTCCTTCTGTATAGTGTATTTGTATTGCAGATATTGGCTTGATATTTTCCCAAAAGATTGTTTTTGGTTATAACACAAACAGATGAGTCATTGTGCTTCACTAATTTATTCAACAATTTACAGGGGTACCTCAGTTCACAAATATTTCTGTTTGCAAACAATTTGCAAACAGAAGTGTTTGGCAAAATTTTGTTTTTGTTTGCAAATTCTGCCAATTCTGCATCGAGTGACAAACCCAACCTTGGCCATCTTTTCCAACATTGTAGAAAAAATTAAGTTCATGAAGCGAGGTACACTGTACCTTATTTGTGATATCTGTTACTCTGGTCAAGGTCTCTATATCTGGGTGCTTTCGGGTTGGTGGAGAGGTAAACAAGTAAAGCAGAATTTACAATGGAGCATGGTAAGAGCTGTAGTAAAGGTGAGCATGGGATACTGGGATGGAGAAGCTCTAACTCAGATGCAGGATCATTTACTGATCCATTCTGCAGAAGGGAAAGATTGGTTATGACTAAGGTAACACACTGAAATAACCTAAGTGTGATTATGGATTTCTTCATTTATGCCAGTAATGCCGAACCTATGGCACATGTGTTATTTTATTTCTAAGACAAAAGATGTTAATGTATGAGTTGTTTTTTTCTAAACTGAAATCTCAGTATTCAGGTTTAATTGCAGTGTTGGAACTTTGTGATAAATAAGTGGGCTTTGGGTTGACATTTGAGCACTCATCTCTAAAACGTTCACCATCACTGATCTGTGCATTCGTGCAAGGAGCTATCGTTTATGAAATGCCAGCTGTGTGCTAGCCACTGTGCCAGCTCTGACTTAGAGGTGGATCAAGTTAAATCCCTGCCATCAAGGAGCTTTCAGTCTAGAGAGATGGGCAGCCAAATCGAGCATTTAAAATATAGCATGATAAGGGCTGAGGTAGAAGCACAGGAAAATTGACACTTCCTCCATTAAAGCCTGATAAAATGTTATGCTGCTTAGAATATGGAAGGGAAAAGAAGAGGGTAATTCCAATGACTTACCCTCTCACTCCTTTCAAGTCTGTGAATAGGTTGATTCAAATTCTACTGTGCAGTTTATTTATCATCTAGGATCTCAGCAGTTGAAGGATCCGGAATATATTAAACTTCCTAGGTCTCTGGACACCCTTCCTAGTTCAGGAAGCAATTAGTCTGAGAAAGACAGAAGTGAGAGTGTAGGAGCAGAATATATATCCTTTTAAAATAATTTAGTAACAACCTTAGGTAAGTGACCAATAATTTATAGAGTCTATTCTTTTTATAGAGATATTTCCTTGTAGCTCAACCAGCGAGCTTGCCGGGTTTAGAGGATTAATCTTTGACGTAGTAAATATGCTCAAGTTGTAATTCAGTCACAGGGATAAAAGGAACTTAGACTTGTCTTGTGTAAGGGAAAAATATTAAATGGATTTGTGGAGGGCCCAGCATGATAGGTCTTACTGTCTCTTGTTCCTTCAGATTGCAGAGTTTTGGAACTGCAGGGGACCTTAAGGATCCTCTCAAACCATCATTATTTTACAGACAGAAAACTAAGATTGATGGAATAGGAAATGGGGATAGACCCGGGACTGAAACCTGTGTCTCTTGACTCACACTTCAAGGCTCTTAATACTGTATCATACTACTCCATGTCCCAATCAAACTCTAGTCTTATTTGCAAAGCTTCCTTATCAATCATCTCCCCCTCACTTCTGTTGTCTCTCTTTGTTGTCTACTATAGCCAATCCAAGTGTCTTCCTGGCCTTCAGTCCATACTATGTTTTCCATCTTTGAAACTTCCTTTAAACTCTTCCCCTCCCCGGGCTGGGAAGCCTTACTTTTTCTCCTCCTTCTGCCCATTCTTCCTGTCCAACCCAGCTCCAGACTCCTTCTTCCAGGAAGCCTTTCCTAAGACTCTCTTTTTTTGTTTGTTTGTTTGTTTGAGACAGGGTCTCTATGTAGTTCTGGCTGGTCCTGAACTCACTATGTAGCCCAGGCTGGCCTTGAACTCACAAAGATCCTCCTGACTCAGCCTCTGAAGGGCTGGGATTACAGGTGTGCACAATGACGCCCAGCTTCTCTTCTATTTTTGAATGTTTCTTGGCTCTGTATCTTTTTAGCCCAGTTATAGGTTATAGTTGCTGTTTGGTTGCTTTGTAAGTGTTCTAAAGATCATTTCTATGGTATTTGTATTCTACCAATTTATTTAGATAAGGAGCATCTTAAGGGCAAGGCCTAGAACACATAGGGCATCTTATATTGTTAGCTGCCGAGAAGTGGACCTGAGAGTGGATAACATGAGAAGGTTAAAATTACCTGTGTGTTTGGGGAGAGAAAAAGAAGATTGTGTGACTTAGGGGAATGGTTATCCTACTTAGAAGTAGTGAGTGTTTAAAATGTCCCATGAAGATTATTTCCAGTTTTGGGACTCTGTAATCCTGTAAGCCAACTTGGATATGCCATACCCTCAACCAGATGTTGTTACCAATTTTGCGGTCATGTTAAATAATGAAACATTCCACAACTAGTAGGTGCCAGCCTGGCATGTCCACTACATGTTATGAATTTTAAAAAACAGCCTCGCGAGGGGACCTTCCTATATGAAATGCATTGTTAGCACCTGGCTGCCCAGCGGATGACCTCAGTTGCCGCCTGGAGGTCCCTACCTCAGGCGAGGGAGGCCTTGAGAGCCATTTTGACCCAAGTTCAAATTCTCTAGCACAAACAAGCTGATCTCTTGCTCCAAGCTCCAGTCAAAGAGGCTCCAGTGTGTTTATTGACTCTTGCATGTCCCTGCCCTGGAGAACAAACAAACAACTCAACCTGACTCATTCCCTCCACCAACTGTACTCAATTCCATTGCTGAGCTTTGCCAGGAAAAATCCCTCAGACCCTATAGAATTAAGGCAGCCAGAGGTTACAGGTCTCTGTTCATATATTCCTACTGCTTTTTCCCAGGGAATATTAGTCCTCCCTTGAGGTGTAGAAAACTAGCAGGGACTTCCAGTGAGCTTGACTTGGGCTCTTTCTGTTGCTTGAGACAAATCACCTTATTTACGGATTCCTTCATTCAACAAATACTTATTGGGTGCCTACTATATGTGAGGTTCTCCTCTCTCACAATGAGGGCTTATTGACTCTTGCTATGCAGAATTCTTAGGCTTCTATCTTTTCACTAAATGGTTTGAAGTCCCTCTTTCCTATTGTCCTATTGTGTTCACACCTTTTCTCTCCCTTTCCACCATTAGAAGAATTTAGTTTCTGGGCTCTGATTCTCTCCTTTCATTAAGGCTTGCTGGATCATTTTTATCTCTCGGGATGCCCTATCTTACTTTCACTTAACCCTGCTTCACATTTCTGCCTTAGAGGAGGAAGAAGCCTTATGCTTACACTTGTGCTCAGCTATACCCTCCTGTTATCTTTGGAAGAAATTCAACTCAGTCCCTCTCCGTATTATTTTTAAAGGAGGACTCTGTTTCCTAAACTGTATAATTCTCAACACACTTGTGCGTGACATGATATTAACAGGGGGCTCTTGAAAAAGTATTACATGATTGGGTCAGTTTAGGAAACAATGGACTAGGCAAAATTAAAATCTTAAGATACAGGACTTCTAGGGCCAGGGATTTAGCTCAGTGGTGTAAGTGCCTGCGTGGCAAAGCGTGAGGTTGTGAGTTTGATCCCTGGTGCCGGGGGAAAAAAAAAAGATACAGGACTTCTAAGAAACTTTGACATATTAATATTCATTTTGAATCTCAAGAGGGAACATAATATGCCACATTTTCCAAATTAGTATAGAATTCCTTTTAAGGAAAAAGCACTTAGCATTTGAGATATTAGTGTTTTGTGAATTTCAGTTTGGGAAATGCTGATGTAGTGGAAGGATGTTGAATTAAGAGACAGGAACCTGGAATTGCATCCCTTGATGCCTTATCTGTATGTGACATTGGTTTGGTCAGTTCACCTCTCTGGATCTCTGTTCCCCTAGTTGGAAAATGAAGAGGCTGAATTGAATTATCCTTCAATCTTCTAGGTCTATACAAAGGTTAGCCCAGTGAATCCTAAGAACCAGAAACAAAATCTAAGACCAATGTCTAGACACCTCTATTAAGGATGGACAAATAATGGAACAAACATTAAACCAACACATGACTGGAGAGAGCAGGAATAAACGCATTTTACAAAAAGGTATTTGCAGAAAGCAAACATGGTTGTTTCTTGTGTAGTTGGATGTCTTAGGAGACAGATATGAGAAAACTCCTTGGAAGAGAAGAACATTGGTACTGAGAGGAAAGACAGTCTTCTTTGCTGACAGGGGTGGGTCAGAATGGGGGTATCCCTGGACTGGGGGAAGACCTATTTAGCTGAAAATTCAAAGAGAATGAAAGAAAAGTCATCTGGGAATTATGATGGAATGTGCTAGAATCTGGGAAACACGGAAGATTTGGGAGCTTTATCTGGACCACCTGGGAATTGAGCTTGACACACATTTTACTCCCAGAGATTCATGGTCAGGCCAACCTCAGGGAGCTTGGACAAGATATGCACATGTGTGGGTGGCTCCAGAGATGGGCAGATTCTCTACTGGGTGGCTCAAACCTTCTTACCTCTCCCAGCACTGGGCATGATGGGCTAGAGCCCTGCATTAAGTTCATGCCTCTGGGCACTGTCACTTACAGGAGATAAGAGGAACGAGAGACACTTATCTTTATAGCTGCTCTGGTTTTATTCATGTTCTGTGTCTGTGACTCTGTATGTACCAATCTATGTATATAAATGTGGGATTTTTTGTTTGTTTTTTGGTACTGGGAATCGAACTCTGGATGTTGCACTTGCCAGGAAGGTGGAAGGTGGTTATGCTGCTGAGCTATATCCCTGGCCCTAAATGTGTTTTTAAATGCCTCTGCACTTACACATAGATGTGTCCATATTTTTTCTGTAACCTGGGTATGCAAATTACTTATATATTGCTGTGCTTATTATAAAAAAGTAAGACTTAATTTTATGTGTATATGTGTAAAATGGTGTGCACACTACATGAGTACATGGATATTTATCTGTTTTACAATACATTAGAGGCATGTATTGTTTCCACATATATATATTTTATGTATGAATATTTATATGTTTGTATTTTAGGTTATCTATTTGTGCTACTTACTTTTTTTTTTTTTTTTTGCGGCACTGGGGATTGAACTCACAACCTTGCGCTTGCCAGGCAGGCGCTTAGACCGCTGAGTTAGATCCCCAGCCCTGTTTTTGAGACAGGGTCTCACTATGCCATTCAGACTGGCCTTGAGCTCACTTTGTAGCCCAGGCTGGTCTCGAACTCACAACAATCCGCCTGTCTCAGCCTCCCGAGTGCTGGGATTATAGGGGTGAGCCACCACGCCCGGTTTGTGCTACTTACTTTTATACTTCTCTATCTTTAGGGTTGGGGTTGTTTCATCAACTCAGTAAGTATCTATTGTGAGCCTTCTAAGTACAGGGTATATGTCTGTGTATATGTACGGGTAATGTCTAAGTTTGTGAACATGTATGGAAAGCATACATACTCCAAGTTTATGGAGTCTGTGTGTATCCTGATTTTTCCACCTATTTAATATTTAGTCTTTCATTGATATCATTGCTGACCCCTTTCCCTCAATTATTTTTGGAAAATGTAAGTGATAATTAGCCAGATTTTGTATGCTACTACATATGAATCTGATATGGGTATGTCCATGAGGAGTGAAATTGTGCCCTGTTCATTATTACAACATGATTTTCTACTAGTTCTATGTGCCTTATCACTCATTTCTTTCTCCTTTTTTTAAAAATTTCATTTCTTGCTCTTCCAGAAAAGTATAGAAAACACTCATCATCAAGAATAAGTAGCTTGTCTTCCCTTCCTGATCTGTCCAACTCCAGAAGAGAAGGTGGGACGTAGTCAAAAACTTTTAATAAGCTCTGGCTGTTTAAGAAGGGTTCTCTTCTCTTTCTTCCTCTCCCTGTTCTCATCTTCTCCAGTCTTCACCTGGTTCTCCAAATCCCTCGAAAGACAGACACAAGGTTTCCCCAGAGAAACCAGAGGGAGAGCAAGAGATTTTGCTCCAAGGGAATCTGCTCCCATTTTATTGGGTTTGTCAATAATGTTCCTTCATTAAGATAGCATCTTGGCAGAATGAAAGAGGCCTCTGCTCTTCCCGAAGAGTTGTTTTTTTCTTGATGGGGAGAGTGTGGGGGACATTAAATAAACCTGTTTTTTAAAAAAGTACCTCTGCATCAAGGAAATGTGTTATTATTGTAATTGTCTAATGCTAATTATACTTATTACTATAATAACCATTTTGTTGTAACAAATGATGTAATCCTCTTTATTTCTGTCGCCGCCAGAGGCAAGTGCTGCGTCTGTAATGGGGGGGGCGGATTGGGGTGTGTTCTTGAGGGGAGGGGCGATCCAGGTCTAGTAAAGGTGGGGAAGCTCCTGAATGGCAGGGCCAAAGATCTCTGGATTGTATTACTCTTCAATCTGGCTTCTCTCCAGAACTTCCCATTCTAGGGGCTTTTCTGAATGTATTTAATTATTCGGTCAGACCTTAATTTATTCATTCAACAAACATTCATTTAGTGCCTGCTATATGGTAGAGTCAGTCTTGGTGATATAAAGTAAATCAGATAGGATCTTTATCATGGAGGTCACAGTCTAGTGGCGGAGATAAGCATGCAAATACTATTTTCAGTTCAATAGAATAAGTGTGATATTGAGGGATATATTTAGAGTGCTCTGACAGTATGCAAACAGAGGCAGTTTATGCCACATGTGGAACCTGAAAAACTGCATCAAAGGAGAAATCTGCAGCACAAAGAAGGGGAAGTCACTGGTTCTGGGGAGAGGGAACTATATTAATGAACCTCTGGAGGCACAGTCAAGCCTGCTGGGTTTTGCTAATATTAATAATAAATAATAAAAGTAGTTCATGTTACATCACGCCAGACACTGTTCTAGGCACTTTTATGTGTTGATTCACTTGGCCTTCATCACAACACGGTGAAGTAGCACTGTAAGGAAGGTGAAGTGAATCAGTAGAGGCAAAGTGTTCAAAACAGTGCCTGCTTTAGATAATATGAGCTGTTTTCATCATTGTTTCATTACCACTGTTACAATTACCATTTCACAGATGCAAAACTGAGGCTTAAGTTGGGTACGTTGCCCAATGTCGCATACACAGTGAGAAACAGAGTTTGGCTTTGAAATCCATTTCTGAAGGGAGGCCCAGATTCGAGCCACTCTTGTAATGAGGGTATTGGGTGCATGGTGTGTAAAGTGTAGATGGTCGTGTGTATCAATAGAGGTAAAGCCAGAGGGAAAACAAGGTAATATCTGCATTTTAGGAAGGCAGGTCCAGAAATCTTAGGACCCTGTGAACTGCTGTGCTACGGGTCTTCCCATGGGCTCGGCTGCTAAGGTGGCTCACTGTTACTCCACAGGTGCTTTGTCCCACTGAGCTGCACTGTTTATGAGACATGGAAGGCAGCAGAGTTGGGCCAATGATCAGGTTAGTAAGCTCTGCACAGTGAGCCAAACCAAATTTGCAATGCCTCATAATTGGATTGTCTAACTAATAATGTATGAATAAGCCTTTGCTTCCTTCCACATTAGCAGATACTGCAGGCCTTCTCTAACTTTGGGGCTGGGAACTTGTCTGTCTTGTTCACTTTGGTATCTCCAGTGCTAGCAGAAGAACTGGCAATAGTATGTATTAATAAATGTACCCTGTGAATTCCAACCACTTGTCCTGGAGTTCTGGGCATCCTAGGCTTGGCCTGATGTTCCTACAATTAAATTTTTCATTAGTAATCAAGGAAGTTATTCCTCATGTCTCAATGACTTCACTCCATCCTGACACACACATCTATATGCCCCCTCCCCCCAGCCTCTGTCACCTTGAGTTCAGTGGCTTTGCTGTAGAGGAGCGCATCAAGGATAATAGTAACAATGACCACCAGACATTAAGTGCCTACTGCTGGCCAGACAGCATTCTAAATGCATTACATGGGTTAACAAAGGTTTCACAGCTACTGTATAAGGAGATACTATCATCAGCCTCACATTACAGGTGAGAAAACTGGGCTACAAAGAAGTCAAATAATTTGCCAAAGTTACACAGCTTTTAAACCACAAACCTTTATCCTCTCATCACTGCTGCTGAAACTATAACATACCAATCACCTGGAATCTTGCTAAAACGCATATTCTGGTTTAGTGACTCTGTGGTGGGGGTCTGCCATTCTACATTTCTGATAAGTTCAAGAGAGCTGCTGCTGCTGGCCCAGGACCGCACCTTGAGGAATAAGGGTCTATACCACATTTGCTAGCTTTCCATACCAACCAACTTCAGACTCCCTGTGCTGTGAGCTGTCAACTATTTCCTGAATAGATGCGACTGCTGACAGCCATTTAAAACAGTCCTATTAACCATGGGAGTCAGCTTCCTCTGGGAGAAAAAGGGGTGTTGCAACTAACAAGTTGTTTTGACATGTCTTTGTGATGCTTGTGCAAACAACTGAGCCTAAGTGAAGGGGGGAGGCAGTTGTAGACTTCCTGGGTGTGGCCCCAGCAGCTCACTGCAGCCCTGATCTGG
>RJWT010045239.1:0-11652 GCA_004365215.1 Cuniculus paca
ATATATGTGAGGTTGTTAATATATATTTAATATGTATTTAAAACATTTGTTATAGTGAAAGACACATTGCCATTATCCCTATCAGTACTCTTCTTCACTTTGAATACACTTATGCCATCTTTCTTACCACTTTCTAAAGCAGTTTTGAAAGTACTCTTTCATGAATGTTGTTATGGTTTGTGTCTAGGTGGCCCCCCAAGCCTCATGAAGTCATGGAAGCCTCCAAATCTAGTGTTTGTGGCTGGTTTGTTGTCTAGTGCTGGGATTGGCAGTGTGAGTGCTGCACCCACTCAGGGGTGGAGCCAGGATACAATGTAAGGTCGGGAAGGAGGCGTGCTTTTTCCTTTTTGCCCTGTTCCCACCTGCCGCTTGCAGTAGCCATGAACAGCTGCCCCTCAGCCATGTCACCCTGCCTTGGAACCAGCTGAGTATGGACTGAAATCTCCAAGAACTGTAAGAAATAAACCTTCCCTTCCCTAATTTTGGATGTCAGGTATTTTCTCTCAGCAATGAGAAAGTAACCAAGATAAATGTCTTTACCAGATGCAATAAAAAATTTGGAGAATGTTGCTACTGAATGCCACTCAATAGAAGGCTTGTAAAAATATGATGTGACTTCATCACTTTATTCAGCATGTTTGACACTGTGCAATTTCTGGCTCCTCTTCAAATCCAAATGACCACAAAAGGTAAACATTTTTAATCAATTTAGGACATCAAGGCAGCTACAAGCAGCACCATGCACAAATCATGAGCTCCACAAAAAGTGCTCCTACCTAATAATTCTAAGGAGTAAAGATATATAGTAATAGAAAATTTTGTCATTCAGCTTGTTTTATTTTTCTACAGAAGCAAAGTAGTCATCTTACCTATGACATAAAAACTGAAAGAACATTACTCCCTTACTACTATTATCTAACAATCTTTCAAGTTAGAGAACAGTCAACAAAATTTTAATTATCTTAAAGATTTACAGGGGGATTGATTGATTCATTATTCATGCATTCATTCAATTTGTTTGGTTTTTTTGAGTCAAGGTAGCACTATGTAGTTCAAATTCAAGCTGGTTTTGGACTCACTATGGCCTCAAACTCACAGAGATTCGCCTGTCACAGCCTCCCATGTGCTGGGATTACCAGCATGTGCCCCACAGCCAACTTAATATCTTTATTTTTTTAAGAGTAATACAGAACTAAAATAATATCAAACATTCTTTAACTTCTTCTCTGAAATCTACTCTGGTTTACCAGTTCTCAAAAGGCACATTATCTCAAACCAAAGAGCTTTTCCTAGAGTCATAAGCAAAACTAAAAAGCAGAATCCCAGAGAGTAATAGCATAACAAGCAAACTCTTTTTGAAACAAAATTAATTGAAAAAGTTGTGTAGATTGATTCTTAGCTTCATTTGAGCAACATTTAAACAACAACAAAAAGCAAAAGTATATCCAGGCAAGAGTAATCAACTTTAATAAACTTCAAAAGCCATTTCGAATTTTATTGCCTTATTCTCATCTTGAAATGTGTGCTATATTTTCTGTTAAATTGTCATTTTTGAAAGGAGGAAAAGAAACTAACATTATTATGTTGCAGCAAAGTGCCAAAACAAAGTGAATTATCTAATTTAAAAGTCATAACGTCCCTGCGAGGAACGTCTTATTTTCCGGAGATTTCTGATGGGGGACTTCACATTTGAAAATAACGGTACTATGCTATCTATTGATGTGACTTGGGAGAAACAAGTTTTCCATAGCATATTCTCCAAACTCTTTATGGGGAAAAAAATGTCTGAACCAAACAATTAACTTAGGCTTCAGAAGCCTTGGGAAGAGCTCAGCACCCAAAGGTGTACTGAATGCCTGCAGAAGTCTCATCTGGGAACTGGGACCAGTGTTAACACAGAGTGCCTACTATTAGGGGTTTATACTAGAGTACGTGAACCAAAGATTACTTCAAAGTGAAGCACTTACCTAAGTTTCCACATGAATCTGCTCCCAGATGTATTCTCTTTCTAACCCCAATTTCTCCCAAATGCATCCTGAATATAGAAACTAGAACCAGTATCAATCAGCCTTACTTCTGGGCTTTGATGGCATTTTCTTCTGGATCACTTCCATATCGACATGAACAGGCCCCTCTCTGGACACTGTTTCTTCATGGCTGCAAGGTTCCTAGTCCTGTTCCCTAATTATAGGAGAGCAGAATCCAATGGCATGACATCAAGGCTTTCTGGACTAAGTGCACGAAGGTTGCTGCTGTGGCTGGTGCTGTCCACAGTAAATGTGGCTTTGTGGGGCCATCTGAGTAACACTAGAATAGGTCCTTTTCCAGTCCCCAAGGAGCTCCTTTATCTGCATTTACCAGTGCCTGCTGCTGCATGATCTAGTCATGCTTTTCATTTGGTCTAGGACAGAGATGACAAATACATGAAAGATGTGCACTTCCTCATTCTCCTCTGCACAGCAGGCATGAGGTATTAATCACAGCCCTATCTGCGAGTGATGAGAGCATGATCTCAGGATGTCACCCAATACAGTGTTACATCTATCTACTGAAGGAGGCTCCCAGGCACATCCCTAATCCAGACGTTGTAGCCTGTGCACCAGCCCTGGCTGAAACAGCCCTCTTCAAATGTAAACATCCAAATCCAAAATGAAAGAGTCATCCAATGTTCCAAATGAGGACAGTGGTGTTGCTAGTTAGGGAAGGAAGGAATTGCCCCAGCTAACTCCAGACTAACACACACAATCCACAGGGATCTGAAGCTCCTTGTCAGACCAGAGCTAGTTCCTTCCTCTAAATCCAGAACTGTAATCCGATTTACACACCCCCAGCTCAGAAGATAAAGGTAAGGAATGGTCCTGGGGCAACTTTGGGGAAGAAATTGCAGGGACAGCAATGAGAGCTGCCAATTTCCCTCTTGGAGGATCCCCTCACTGAGAAAGAGGTGGGAGGGGAGAGACAGAGACAAAGACAGAGACAGAATGAGAGAGAGACAGACAGACAGACAGACAGACAGAGAATCTGGCTCTGAACAGTCCCCAACCCCATTATATTCTCTCTCCAGGTAAGAAAACCTTTACTAAACTAAAAAGTTTAAACACATAAAGTTTCCTCTCGTCTTTGTTTGGGCCTGAGCTTTTCACTAGAAATCCATAGACTAGCCTGGACCAATTTCAGTGTTCCCACAGGCTTAAACAACCACTGGTACATGAATGACTATAATGGAACTTACTCATCCTCCTGTCGTGGGACTGTCATGGGCCAGTCATTCATGCACCACCGGTGGCTCAGAGTCACTCAGAAGGGAGACATGCAAATTACAGCCTCTTTGTAAACATGGCAGTTCCAGTAATAGTCATCAGCATGTAAAGATAAGCAAACCCAAAACCAGCACATCAAAAGCTTCAGAAATGATCAAAGTATGCCATATGCATGTTTAAAAGTGCTGAAATGAAACTCATTCTGTATAACTGATATGCACTAATTTAAAAAACAAAAACTTCAGTAAGTAGAAATCAAAGAATTGCCTTTTTGATTGTATCTCCCAACGTCTACTTCACATTCTGTGCTCTAGCAGCATTTGCTGTCCTTTAGCATAATAGGCAGCCTCCTGCAGAGGGGACTAGTTGTTCCTCTGGAGGGCTTCACATGGCCATTGCCTTCCCTCCCTTCATGCCTTTGCTCAAATACCACCTGCTCAAAGAAGCCCCTTAGGATGAACTATTGAAAGCCATAATCCATTTTTCATCGCTTCCCCTCTTGGCATCTACCATCACCCTGACTCTGCTTCGTTATTTATGGCATTCATCTTTTTATCTTTTTAAACTGTAATATTTAACTTGGGCAGAAAAGAGTTAACATAGAAAACACAATATTGTTCTATAGAAGGGTCTCCTTGAGAACTAACCCTTGACTGGGCCAGGTGTTTGAATTTTGAACTGTTCTCTATTTTACTAACCAGGTTATTTTTTATGTAGGGCCCCAAGCTCTGCTTGCCTACACTGTTTGTGAGAATGACGTGATTTATGGTGGACACCTGCTTTGCTTTGGAGTCTGGAATCTCAGTAATTGTGACTGGTTCCACAGGCAGAGTGCAGCATGACCAACTGCAATAAAAGTGCGAGACTCGAAGTCTCAGTGGGATTTCCTGGGAAGGCGTGATGCCAGCGAGTACACATGGATGCTTTTCATCAGTGCAGGAAAAAGCAAGTTCTATGTGATGCTTTTAACTTCCCACTGACCTTCCCTTTGTGCCAAGCAACCTTGGGAAGAAAGACCTTTAGAGGACTGGGCTGGACTACTGTAGACTCTGCCTGTGGTCTCTTTATCCTTCCAGACCCTGATATGTGTCCATAGCTGGGAATAAAACCACCTTTAATACCTGTGAGTCCTTACAGATTGCTGAAATATGAATGATCAGGGGACTCTTAAAAGATTATGCTCGTTGCTTATCACGTTTCCTTCATCATCAAAATGTAAAACTTCTCGGGATATGGACTTAAAAATCTCTTTAGTTTACTGATACACAATGTAGCAATAAAAATGCTTCAACATGAAATCCCTTTAGCTCATTTTTACAGCCCCAGTACAATGCCCAGAGCATAATGAGCATCGAAGAAACATCTGTTGAATGAATGAGTGAGTGAATAAATGAAGAATAAAGCAGCTGTTCTTCTAGGAAACAAACTTGCTTTAAAATAATAAATAATGACAACATCAGTTTATATTCACAACATACTTTAAAAGACTATCTAAAGAAGAGGAAGAAGAAGAAGAAGAAGGAGGAGGAGGAGAAGAGAGAAGAAGAAGAACTCTTACAGAGTGTGGTGTGCATACTGGCAGTCCCAACTACTCAGGAAGCTGAAGCAGGAGGATCCCAAGTTTGAGGCCAACCTGGGCAACTTAAGGAGACCTTGTCCCAAAATAAAAAATAAAAAGAGCTGTGTATGTAGCTCAGTGGTAGACCGCTTGCTGACCATGTGTGAGGAGCTGGGTTCTATTCTCATTGCTGGAAAAAAAAAGTGAGGAGGGAATATATTCTTGTATCAGGAAATTTGTTTACAAATGAAAGGGAAGAACTGCACTACAAATACTATGGTGACAGTAAAAAGCTGATTGCTTTCTGCAGAAATACTACAAGCATGAGAGATTAACTTGAGAAATTCTATTCAAAAAAAGAAAAGAAATTCTATTCAGACTCAGTGGAAAAAATTAAACATAATAAGGTTAAAAGGAGTTTAAACTTCAACCATCAAAATTATAAGCATGCAAGGAGTAGAAGTCCCATTATCTACACCATGCATATTAGCTGACTCACAATAAGTAATTGTTGGATAAATTACATGAAATGAGAAAAAAAATAAGACTGGCATCAGTAGCTCCTCTTCAGATATAAAAGCAAATGAAATGTTTTAAGAGAAAAGGTAATGACACAAGAATTCGATAGATGAGGGAGGACGCGTGAGGATGCTGAAAGGACCCATCCAGATATCCAGGAACAGGGAGAACATAGCAATTATTACCTTTTCGTAAAACATTTACTCAAGGAAACAGTCCTGCTGCTTAAAAAATTAACAAAACAACAAATTCAAATAGCAGAATAACCAGGACCAACATAAAACTATGAAGAAATAAAAGATTTTCTATTAAACTGATGATCAAAACAAGGAATTAACTATCACGACTTTATTTAATTTAACATTGGCCCAGATTTCCTCAAACTGCCATGGGTTGTAGGATAAAAGAACAAAATGAGACCTATATTTCGCATGACTAAGTAATTGAAGATTACAAAGTAAGCTAAAAAGATGATAATTAACATGTTTTATCGTGTAGCTTGACAAATATGCCTATTCAAATGAGTGAAGTCCTTGTCTCAGTTTCTTCTTGATGAAGCATTAATGCTCACCAGTTGAAAGTAGCTCAGAGGTACACCCATAGTCTCAACGCTGCTTGTCTCCACCTATTTACCAGCTCTGATAGCCAAAATAAATTAAAAACTACATGAAAGTATCAAAGACAACTATATTTAACTATTGATGTATATGCCTTGGGATTATATGGATGAGATATACACAAGTTGAGGGAGTAATAAGATTAAAAATGTACACAATTGAGAAATTGCTACAGATTTGTTCCATAAGTTGCTACTTAATTTTGATGAAATCATCAATAGCTTTGTTATGGTCAAGACTTTCACATACTTTGTGTTCTATTGACATGGACACCAACTTGGACTCCATTCCTTGAGTCACTGCAGAGCTTAGATAAATTTTTGATAATTTCATTTGAAGAAACTTCATTGTGCTATGATAATAGAAACTGGAAGTATCAATAAAAAATCTTAAAGCAATGTTAGGGTTCAGAAATGTTCATGACTTCTCCATATTCTGTTCAAATATTGTAATGAGTCACATATTTCAATTTGTCATTACTGAAAATATTGCTACAAACTTATTTTCATTATGGTAACTTATAACACACTATACTTTTCACCACCTTTAAATCAATATCAGATGCAAAGAACTGCATTTATTTTCATACATAGTATGTAGATCTCCTTACCTACAAAATTTAAAACACTATGAATTGTTTCATATTATAAAATATTCCTCAGCTGCTATGTGTAACTGTTACAAGCATTATGTTAATTCATAAATTCCCCTAAAACTATGTATTAGAACTTGAAGAAAATCAAGAAAATGGATGCTCGTCTCAAGACACACTATGCAAAAACTATTCCTTTTATGTTATAACATCAGAAAAGTTTTCTTCGTTAATTAGTATGTCTTGTTTTATGACCACAAGCCTATGCTATTCAAAGCTCCCTTTTATTCCAAAGAAGTTTCCATCAATGTTGGTAGTAGCACAATTCCCAGAATTTCACAGTGACTCAATCCCCAAAATGCTTCATTGACTTTTGTTCCAAGGGCATCAGACAGGAAGTGGGAAAACATTTCTCATTATAAAACTCTGGGGGCCTAAACCATGTTAAACTGAAAGGCGAGCATTTAAATTTATAGACCACGTTGCATCGGCATGGAGTATGGAATCTCAAGCAGCAGTGATGCTTCTAAGTTCCTTAATAAATTAATTTTTAGTGTACTTCTAAGATAAGAAGGGCCCTATAAAGGATGAATCTCAAGCTAAGAGCCTCTTGGGCAGTGTTAGCCAGTGTAGGTAGACCGCAAAAGTGGAGTTATAAACTTTAGAAAGAAGAAAGTGGAGCTATCATGACTACACACAATTCTCTGCCTAGAAAATACAATTATATTGGCAGAAAAGCTATGAGAATTATTTAAATAACCTTGCCAGGTAGAAATATTGTTTTGAAAGGTATTGTACAACAAAGGCCTAATAAGCAATAAAAATATTTTTAAATGCCATTTAAAAAAGCAATAAAGAACAAAATCACATTGAATACATATCAATAAAATGAGAGTTATATAAACAAACCTGAACAACACTAGCAAGTATTATAAAAAGAGATTTTACTGGAAAAATAACTATTGTTGAATAGTGTGCTAAACCATTCTATTTTCAATTTAGTAAAAATAGAACTGGGTTCCAGGACCCAGTTCTGAGTCAGAATTCACTCATAGAGGTACAGGATGCATTGGATTGGGAGATGTAAATGCACCAACAACTGATGCTCTTTAAAGCTAATAATACTTATTCACAGAGACAGATACAGAATTCCAATGAGTTCCAGCTTGTTCTCCCTCTCTTCTGATCCATGTCTAGCTTTATTCCTAATTGTTGACAATGGTGACCAATATGCATTCCATCCCATCCCAGACACTTGGATGCTGTCTTTGCACAACACATGAACTTTACTACCATAGTTGGGTGGGGGACACATTCATTGAAGAAAAGTGTAGAACTCTTACATCCACAAATTAAAGCTGAAAAAACAATATTTGAGATCATGGAGCAATATATTTGTTTTGTAGATGAAAGAACTGATGCCCAATAAATATTGTAACTTGCGTACGGTCATATATTGGTGTTATACCTATCCCAATACCCAAAATCCCATTCTATTCCAAAATGATTCCTTCCCTACACCTTTTCTGTTCCAAATCCTCTTGGGAAGCAGCCTTCACACCTTCTGAATCTTCACTTATGAACTGACCTCAACACAAAGAAGAAAGAGGGCAAAAGCAGAGTCTTGGTCACACTGGCTCTCAGCACCTGTGCTGCTCCTCTCCATGGAACACACTCAAGAAGTCTTGATCAAAAGAAGAAAGGGAAGTACTTATTAGCAACAGTTATTGTCAGATCTATTCATTAAAGCAAACATTTATAAAACTAATTTTGTTGAATGTGTCATTCATCTGTTGATACATAAGTGTTGATTTCTATCTATGCTAATTATAAAGCAAGATAATCTTACTCTGTGAAATTAAAGATTTTTTTTTAGTATAACTGAGCTTCTTTTCTTTCATAATTAACATAGCCATTAAACAAGGATTTCTTTTTTTTCACTCATCACCGAGGGGCAAAGGTGTTTACTTATAATTAATGAGTAAAATGCTCTGAGATGAGCAGTCTGCACTTCATCTGAAGTACCATTTCACCTGCAGGAAGGTGACTCCCAGTTCACAAAGCCACACTGAAACCATGTTTCTTTATCTAAAGACACCTATTCACAAAAAGGTAATGGCAGCACAAAGTTAAAATTTAAAAGATCAGAATGTATTACCAGTAAAGGGCACTTCAAGGTCATGGTTTTTTACGTCTTGAACAAAGAAAATTCTCCTTGAGGCTGTCAGGGTGGTCCAAACATGACTATGTCATAATGTTGTCTTCTCTATGTATGCTTCTCAGGTTTTTAGGAATTGTTCTGCCCTTAGTGTGCCAGTATCATTGATGTATAGACCTCAAATATTCCCTTTCCAGGATTCTCATCAGAGAAACCTTCCCAGGATTCTTATCAGAGAACATCTCTCAGTGTGTTCTCATCAGTGGCATTTGCATAGTTCAGCTACAAAACTTCCTTATTATTTAGGAGAATCAGCAGCAGCTGTCCACTACATTTCTACAGCATCCATGGTCATTAGTCATAGAGACAACGAAATCATCCTCATTTTCCCACACAGGGAGTCTACCAGGACTGCCACAGCCTGGATGCTTTCTCCACAAAGCAAGTTGTGGCAATTGTAGAGCTCACCTCATAGTCTCTGCTTTCTCAGAGACAGTTGTCCTTCATCTTCTGATGTCTTGAAGACCATTATTTCATATATTTTGTCCATTTTTTGTTATTTCAAATGAAATAGTAAATCCAATCTCTCATGCTTCACCTTAGCTAGAAGCAAAAGTCAGGAATTAGTTTTTTTTTTTTTTCAAACTGATATGAATAAGATCTTGGCTTTAAAAAAAAAAAGGGTAAGATACGGTTTTTGATGTGTGTAATGAAGAAAGGCAACCTGAGCTCAGATTGTATGAGGAGGAGAGGGTGCTGGAGATAGAAACAAAAAAACAGAAAGGCATCTGACACTGTTCTACTCTGCCTCACAATTTTTTTCCCTAGGGGTGGGTGGCTCAGAAAATAGTTCAAGAACTGCAGGATTATGTCAAGGTTCAAATTTATGATTTAACATTTAAAACAATAAAAAATTCATACTACGCTAAGACCATTCATACTTTTCCCCAGAAATGGTAAACTTACATGAAGCTGCCACTAGGAAACAGACAGCTCCCTGAAATCTGTTCCTACTCTTACATGGAGACATGAGCATAAACTGGCAAAAGAGAACACATTTATAAGCACCCCTGTGTTCTGAATCTGATCTCCATCATCTCCTCCCACCACCCGCCTCAGTCTTTTTCAAGCTACGGATTCTGAAACCAACCCCTGAAAGATGGTGGCCATTCTAGCTTCTACACCTCGTTTCCATTTCCCTAAAATGTGAAGCATTTGTAGAAATGAACTTGACCATATTTCAAAACTGCAAAAGTGCCTTGAACAAAGGGGGCACTTGATGAAGTTTTCAATTAGTTGACCAGTCTTCCAGTAATAAGAAACAATTATTTACGTATCTGTGGTGTTCTCTTCACACAGATACCAGGACTTTGGCCTAAATGCAGTGGCAGACCAGATGAAAAATCCTTGGTAAAATAATAGACACTGATTCTTTCCAATGAGCAGATGATCTTCTGTTCCTGCCCATGGTTAAATGAACCAGTCCTTATCTCTTTATTTGAATAAAAAGTAGATTTCTGTCATCTGAATGTTAATCCATGCAAATCTCACAGATGTTATTTGAATGAACAGGAAACTGTCAGCATGACTCCATTTAAACAGCATGTTGCTTGGACTTTTGTGCATGAGAGAGCAGGGCTGAAATGGGGCAGGTGTGGATATGTCAGATGACATACTGAGTCAGCGTGTGCTCAGAGGGGTGAGTCTGATGATGCAAGCCATTAAGAGAAAGAAAAAAGGACCAAAAAATAAATATGCCCTCCTGGAAGCACAGCTTCAGTCATTAACCTACACAAGAAAAATACAAGACCATGCTAAGAATTAGGTTGACAGGAGGTGTGCCAGGAGACAGCATAACCTAAGGCGCTCTGCTCTGCCCCTCACCCAAGAAGAATAATGGTGCTTAAGATGCCATTTCTGTATGAAGTAGCCTTATGCAAGAGTGAGTGCTACACTTATAGCTTCTATATCGTTAAGTCCAAGTTCATCTCCAAAAATAAAATGCACAAGCACCAAAACTTACTCGCATCCTTAGCCATATTCAACTACAATCTCTGAAACTTTACCCTAAAGGTTTGGGTTCAGAAATTATCAATACAGTTATAACCAGGATCTGGAGCACAAAAATAATCCCCACAATGCTTATAAAGTTTGTTGCCAAAAAGCAGTTAGGTAAGTATAAGCTCTTAGTTTCAACCACCCCAACCCCCAAATAGAATCTACTCTGCAAATTCCTACTGGCTTAGTTCAAGTTAGATTTGCCTCAGTTTCTTGCTTAGCATGCTAGGCTGCTATCACAGCTGTCAGGATTAATAAGGATTTTAAACCTGGTTAACTATTTGAAACTGCTTACTTATGGAGAAATGGAGTCCTACTTCCTCAACTTTTGGCTTCACTCTGGAGTCTGGTTAGGAATAATGAGATGTTCTGAAGAATTTATGACACTTGTTGTGCATTTCAGCACTACCACATTTTCCTGCTGACATCTGCATTTCAACCTGGACCAGCTTTGAGTTAAAATATATACTGGGTATCAGAATGCATCTTGAAAGCAAACCCTAGAGCAAATGTTATCTGCAAGTACACAGAACATTGAATGACCTATGGATGGGTGTCAGGCAGCCTATAAATCCCCAATCCCAATTTTGTGTTTGGATAGTTTAGAGCATGCATAAAAGTATGTGAATTTTCATCAAAGGCTCTGACAATCTGTAGCCCAAAAGAACTTGAAGACCCACCATGCTAAAGAATGGCCCATTTGACCTGTTCTTGTCCCTCTTACTCTGTTTCTTTTTCTTCCCTAAGGATGAGAGCCTCTGAAATCTCAGAAAGTATTATTAATAGCGTGTTATAATAAACTAGAGAGAAATTTCAGAGCAGGTTTTACAGTTCAACCACATCATTCAGGAATGTTGCCTTAACTTCAATTTCTTCTTCACATTTACCAC
>RJWT010045240.1:0-11641 GCA_004365215.1 Cuniculus paca
AGAAATCAACCAATAACAAATGCTGGAGGGGCTGTGGGGAAAAAGGAACCCTTCTCCACAGTTGGTGGGAGTGCAGACTGGTGCAACCACTGTGGAAATCAGTGTGGAGATTCCTCAGAAAACTAGGATTGCAGGTCCTATGTGACCCAGCTATTCCCCTTCTGGGTATCTTCCCAGAAGAATTAAAAACATACCACAGCAGTATCTCTCTCTCTCTCCATGTTTATAGCAGCACAATTTGTAATAGCTAGATCTTGGAAACAACCTAACTACCCATTAACTGAGGAATGGATAAAAAAGATGTGGTATTTTTATACAAGGGAGTACTACCCAGCTATAAAGAAGGATAAACTTGAGACTTTTATAGGTAAATGGATGCAACTTGAGACCATACTCATGAGTGAAATAAGACACACATGTGTAAACATTGTATTGTCTCACTAGTGTAAGAAGTTGAAAGAAACTATATATGTAAAAGATAGCTAACATAATTATACTACAAATTTCTTTGAGTTCATTGAAGAGAAAGGTTTGTACTAGTATTGTTCAGACAATTAAATGCAGATATCCTCTAAGTAACTGAGTTGAAGATAATATACAATGTACATATCATTGTTACCCCCTAATTATGGTATTTTCAAATTTTTTTGTTTTTAAAAATAAAACTACTATGGTTAGAAGTCAAGTAGGTTTGAGAAGCAGCCAAGATTTCTCTGGGGTCAGTTAGACAGGGTTCAGAGGGATACTCTGAACCTGTGCTTGACCACTTATCTAGTCAGTTTCTTATAAAGTTCCGCTATTCCAAAAGCATGGGCTTAGAAAGTCATCTTATACTATAGGCTGCACTCAAGTGACCCTTATCTAATAAGAATCCTTCAACATTCTCTAATTCTCATACAGTCATTAAAAATTGAGAAAAGAAAATGAACTCCCGCCCAACTGGCTTCCACACATAAATTACAAATTTCACCTTTTGCTTTCATGCTCCCCTATCTGTAATGGAACTTGTTTTCACTCTTAAGAGTGGGCAATGGTTATAGTGGTGATGTGTTACCAAGAAATGAAAGGACAGAAGTCTGAGACAAAACTGATAATTAGCTACCCTGCTTACAACAGCACAGAGGTATCCCTTTGTGTTCAGTCTAAACACAGCTGGCCCAAAGAAATAGGAATATAACTGGTGCCGCACCAGACATATTTTTTTACTTGAGGAAAGTGTGAAAAGAGGTGATGACAGATCTAAAGGATGATAATATTATATTCAGAGATTTATCTAAGCCAAATTGCTGATGTCTTGTGCATTCTGTCTGGGTAAAGATTCTCTCAGAATTCAAACAATCAATTTATAAATATCTGCACAATTATTTTCCCCATTTATTATTTACTTAGGGAATGAAATAAAGGTATAAACTGGTACTCATTCAAACTAGCCCTTTCATTCCAAAAAATGTGATGTTTTATAAATGCTCTTGTTCCCCAGATGTTATTTTCCTGATTCTAATTTGTATCTTGCTGTTACAAATCACACTATTTTCTTTTCTCTCTAGAAAGTGCAACATATGAATGAAGATCATAGTACATAATCACAGGTATGTTATTGTCTCATAAATGATTATATAAATAGTTTTTTAATAAAAATTTAGTCTGTAACTTCATGGCATTTACTAGGTGGCTGACAGGCACAACAAAATGACAAAGTATTTTATGACAAAAGTGAGTATGTGGAGTGGGAAGATGTCTGGAAATATAACTTGATTTTTCATTTAAACCCAGCTATGCACAGAAAATAAAGTCTTGTTGGCAGCCAACATTTATTATCATTACTTAAAAGGCTGATCTGCAGATCATACAGCAATAAACAGTGATTTGAGAGATTGAATGGTCCAAGTAAAATTAAGAGGTTATCCTTTACTACAAGCTAATAAATAGTTTTCATTCACTAAGATACCTGAATTCTTAAAAAAATAAACCTCGAGAAAAAAATGATATACCCTAAATGAATTCCTACACGAGACAGCGTTGGAGGGTATGATTTTCTCATAAGAATTCATGGCTAGAAACCATAGACCATAGCTAACCAGCTATGATTCCTCCACATGCAACAACTGGCAGAAGGTCTCCTTTAAGACTAATAGACATCAATTATTCCCTAATGGCACCCCAAGTTAAAACAGGCCGCCAACAATTGGTATGCTGGCATGGCACCAAAGGCTCTGTGAATTTCAAGCAGAACAATGAAAAGACTGGGTATTTTGACAATTAGGCTCTTAATGACTAGACGTGGATTAGTGAAATCAGTTCAGGTAACAAGGGCAGGACAGAAAAAATGGTTTAGTCATTATGATTCCTTTGGTATTTATGGTAATAAAAATGAATCATGATGAACTCACTGGCCATTAAATGCACAGGTTATAAGTACTTCCATAGGATTTCCACAGGAATTCACCATTAATTAGCTGGATCATTATTTGAAAGTGTTACTGAATATCTTAGCATTTGTGTAGCCATCCCCCTCCAAATTGGTCACTCCCAGCTGAGGGCAGTTAATACCTTAACAAACTGGCCATTAACTCCAGTAACTGATTCTGTGGGAATTACTGCACTTATAAAATACATTCAATAGTTTATAAGAAACACTGCCTCCCTTTTCCCTTTTTAAAGAAATTTACAGCGGTAGTTCAGCCCAAAGAGCAGAAAGAAAGAAATAGATCATCTCTTTAGGCTGTTTTCATGATCCATTTTTCTGCCAATTAAAAGGCAAAACACATGCTGATGGGTGTTGAATTTTAAAATGTCTTCAAATTTTGCATCTCCAAACTGATTAGTAAAAACACCATTCCGCTACTAATTTTGTAAGATACTTGGGATTTTCCACTCACAGTTAAGTTACGCAGAAATATGAGTTTTGAACACCAGAACTCAATGCCAAATTTCTGCCTCTAGAGCAGACCAGCACAGCCCTTTGTAAAAACAGTAAAAACACAAGTTATGGGCCATATTATAAGCCAGATTCTCGTTCCCTTCTCCCCCATGTCTTCATTCGAAGTAGAATAGTCCCTTTGAAGTCACAAAGACTCCATGCAAAGATAAGAGAAGTGGAAATATAAGTATATCTTTATTAAAATAGAGCAGCATTAAGGTGATATATTACTCTGGAAAATCTACATGACAACGTTTGGAAAATCACATGTGTCTTTAAGTTTACTATGACATTAGAACCCATAAGACCCTATCAATACAGTATAATGAAAGTACACCGGCTAACCTCACTTAAAAGAATTACAACAATTATTAAACAGCAATAATCTATTTCAAAATACACTAAAATGTTAAAGGTATAAAAGAACATCTCTGATATGTTTTCACATAATGGAACTTAATTTATTAGAATACATACTGCAAATACATATTCAATTAGATAGCTTTAGTTTAAACTGAACTTGGACAGATCAATTTTTCTTAATGGATCAATTTCTAACACTGCAACTACACTGGTTGGTTTTCCATTTTTATAAAATATTTAACAGATAAAAGTCCATTATTTTTAATCAAGTGATATGTGGGAAAATGACAGTTTATAAGTTACAATGATTAGTAAGAAAACAAATATAGTAAGTTTTGTGATGAATGAATTCTATGTCCAATATTTAACACAATGAGAGACAAATTATAAATCTACCATTAAGTTAACCAGTTCTCTATAGGAATAGCTAGTCACTAAAGGAGCACTCTAATATCCAAAATTTTGATAGTTTTTCATTTTTTTATTGTGTATAACTGCATTTAGCTATGCTGTTTATTTTTTCAATGTGTTTTCATTTATTTTATTACCTTGTCCATAGAATTCTTTGATTACATCCAGACAGTACAACTTATTTGTAATAAATCCTATGGACTATGCAGCCTTATGTTACAAATGATAAGGAACAAAATAAAACCCTTAATGATGACTGCTTTCTAGCTTATAGGTCCATGCAACTGACTTAATGTGCTTTGGTCAAATTTTACCATCTAAAAATGGAGACACTACAAGCAATGTTCACACACATAGTATTGGAACCAGCTGGCGATAGAAGAATCTTAAGAAAAAAGGCTCCTTGATTTAATTGGGAAAACAGGAGGAAGCATAAATTTTACTGCCATTAATAACTTCAAGCAATCTTGATATGACTCTACCTCACTCTGACGGGGAGACATGTGCTTTCTGTTAGTGTTTGCCACATCTGACCCCTATTGTTTGCTCACTTGATCAGGTAAGAAAATGCAGGTTTATTTATAGGACAAAATGAGGCCCATTAAAATTGAGAAACAGTGCAGTAATCTATGAGAAACCGCATTCTGAGACAGATGTGTGAAATTCCGTAAGTTTGGTAAACAGGTCAAATCAAAAATTTTTTAAAAATATATTTTAATTTTTTAAAGAAACCATCATAAAAACAATCTAATTTCCAAGAAAATAGAAAACACCTCCTACATGTAAATTATACTGATCATTTCCAAACAGTTTTTAATAAACTAGTCTGAAAAGGCCACTTACAACCTATGGTTCTTTATTCCTTCACTTTATGAGGCTGTTGATTAGTTAAATAGTGAGTCATTAATATATAATGAAAAAAGTGAATTTAACATGATGAGAAAATTTCAAAGGTGTTCAGAACTTAACACTGTCAATTTTCATTTAAGGACATATGACAGAATGGTCAAAGGATATAACCTTCAATTTCTATGTGATCAAAGTTAAAGAGTCCAACAGTATCTGCTCTGGTGATCTCCAACAATAAGGGAAATCAGACTTGTCTAAACCGGAAAAACATCAAACATTTATCACTTAACACTTGACCTGGACCAACTCTACATGTTGATGAAATCTTTCTAGAACTCTGTAAAATGGCCTGAAACTCTGATTACCTAAATGTAATCTAGGCAAAAATAAATCAGGTGTCACTATTACTCTCAGAACCAATTCAGGGTCTTGTCACAAAATAAAAAAATATTTATATCAATTTAGAACAATTTAGAAACTCTAATTTGTCTTCCAATGAAGACAATATGGTTTAACATTGATCTTACTATAAATTCATGTACTTTTGAGCTGATTTATGTGAAATTGTGCAACAGTCTTGATGTGTACTATTAAATTTAGGAATCACAAAAATTTTTCTGCTATAACAGTTTCTGCATGAAGCAGCCATGCAAATTAATACTTACATACAACCTTTAGCTTAGAAAAATCAAAGTTTATATAGATAGAAATTTGAATCAAGACTTAAATTATGGCTCAAGTCTTTATGCTAGTAGTGTTCAGCACTGTATCACTGACCAGCATGGCTTTAATGATTAAAGGAAAATATGTCTAAACTGGTTAATTTTTAAATTATACATAGGTTCATTAATTATACATTAACAATGCTTCATAAGAGTCAAGCACCAAAATATTATGATTTATAGCTATAATTATTATAAGTATAAAAAGTTTAGCAGCATCAGCATATAATAGTATTAATTCCTCGTTTTTATCTCTCCTTATAAATGACTTTAGGTAGAATTCCAAGAAAAGATAACTTGTGATACTAGGTTCAAAATTAAATGAACTTTTGAATATTTTTAAGGAAAGGTTTGCTTCTCCAGGACTGAAACTCTATCTATATGAATAGTGCTTCTCAAACTACCTGTGGTGGGGGCAGCAGATTTTTATTTTTCCTCCAACATGCTAACGACTATTACTTTAGTTACACACAACAAAAAAGAAATTAAACAAAAGATGCTCAAAGTAGAAGTCCAAAATGATTATTCCATTCAGAAGACACAATCTTATTTTGTGAAAATGCCACATCTAAATGCTTGTTTTCAATTTCTGGACTTACTCCTTTTAGACTAGTTATTAAATAACAACAATACATCAAATAGTCGGTGGACCACACTTTGAATATCCCTGTGTTACCAGACTTGTGTTCTGAATTACACACTTTATTAAAATAAGCTATAAAAGTAATGAAAACTGCTTTTTGTGCTCCTGATCTCTCATTCAGCAAACATTCTCCTTAAGTCTTTTCCTTTATGACTAAAACTTTTGTGGGACTAATAAAATACCTATTAATTCTCTTATCTGATTCTCAGAATAATCCCGTGGGACATGCCTATTTTATTCTCTCATTTTCTAAATAGCATAAAAAGTTCAGTAAAGATGTACTGATTTGCATAAAGCTATTCAGCTAAAAAAGGATCAAGAGAAGGCTAAAGCTCATGTCTTCTGATGTTTATTCCTTGCATCCATTCACTCATCTTGCCGCCTACCAGCCATCAAGAATCTACAGTGTTCCTGGCCTTTTTCTAGGCACTGGGAATCCAAAAGTGAATCAAACTGATATAGTTTTTTATTCTCATAGCACTTATAGTCTTTGCAGCCCTATGGGTGGTAGCAGTAGTAGGGAGGTATTGCAGAGATAATATTTAAGACAATTATATGAAGTAAGTACTATGAAGAAAAATAAAACAGGAAAAGGGTAAAGAGAGTACCAGGGGCCATGGCTTGAAATTTTTAATATGCTAACCAACCAGAAACCAAAGCTTGAAAGAGGAAAGGAAATAGACCTTGTAAAAAACTAGGGAAGAAGCTAGGCACCACCGTGCACACCTGCAATCCCAGCACTATGGGAGGCTGAGGTAGGAAGATTATAAGGTCAAGGCTAGCCTGGGAAAAGTGATTTACCAAGATCCTGTCTCAAAAGAAAAAAGGAGGCTGCATAAGTAGGTTAGTTAAAGATCCTGTGTTCAATTCCCAGTAGCACCACCTAAAAACAAACCAACCCTAGGGAAGAATATTCCCAGGAGAACAAAGGAAATGCAAAAGTTGCCTGTTGAGGTCAAGAAACAGCAAGAAGTCCAATGTGTCCTCAGCAAAAAAACACGAGAGTATTAGAAGATGTAGTCACAGAGAGGAGGTGACATAGTAGAACATATATAAACCCCTGAAGACCACTGTAAGAACTCTGTCACTTTCTCTGAGATGGGAAGTCAGTGGAGGGTTTTGAGCTGAGAAAAATTAAACTTAAATTTTAATAGGCCCAAATAGCTGTGTGCTGTGTTAAGAACAGAACATACAGTGAGAGTGAAAGCACAAAAAATACAGGACACTACTGTATTAAATCAGGAAAGAGATAATGGTGGCTGGGATCAGAATGACAGCAGTTATACTTTGAAGATGGAGCTGACTGCACTACCTGACAGGTAATGTAGTGTAGGAGGGAAAAACAAAAGCCATGGATAACTGCCCCAATTTTGGTCTGGTTAATTAGAAAGATGAAGTTACTATTAACAACATGAGAAAGACTAAGAAATCTTAGCGACGGTAAGGTAGGTCCAGAAGGTTAATTTCAAACATGTTAAACCTTGGATGCTAATAAGGTATCCAAGTGCTAATAGCTGGAATAAAGAAATCAGAGAGGAGGCTATGGTTATGTATCCTTATACTTGGAAACCATCAGTATAGGCAGAGTATTCAAGCGGAACAGAAGAAGTCATGAAGGGGACTAAATACAGATAGAGGAAAAGTCTAAGGACTATGCCCTGGAATGCATTCTAAATGCTTAACTAAATGGGGAGATGAGGTGGAAGCAAAAGATGAGACTGAGGAGAAATGGTGCTTAGTCAGGATAAACACCATGAAAGTTCTGTGCCCTTGAAAACAAATGAAAACAGTGAATGGAGAAGGGAACTGTAGCAAATGCCACTGAAAGATTAGGTAGTATGAGAACTAGAAACTGACCACTGGATTTACCAATGTGGAGGTCTCTAGAACTTGACCAGCATAAGTTATGGAGTGTAAATGTGGCAGGCATGGGAGAGAAGTGAAAGCTTGACTTGAAAAGATTCAAAAGTGTCAGTGGACAGAAAGGAGAATTATTTGAGCAAGAATCCTGAATAGGAGAAAGGGTATGGTCAGGAGGGAGAGCTGGCCTGTGGTAAGAGCAGGGGCCAGTTCGTCCATAATAATGAGAGAAGCCAAGGTGTAGTTGCAGATGCAGGTGGCTGGGTAATTGAGCAACAGGAACTTGTGGGAGTTGTGCCAGTAAAATAGGAAGCAGAGTACTGAGCTTAGAATGAGAATAAAGAGAGAGGTATATGACTATTGATGAGGAAATACAAGAATGAAATTTTCACCTATGAGAAGAGGACAATAACCAGACTAAGAAAATGTGTAATTGTCAGGCAGCATTAAAATCATTTAATTATCCAGAATTTACTGTCTGATACTAACCTTCTGCATTTAGATCTACTGTTGTTCTCCCACGGGATATCATAGCTCTCCCAACTCCTTCACAAAGCAGCACCAAGTAAACTGAGAAACATAATTCTCACTGAAATATAAGTGGTTGAATACTTATATGCCCAAAGTATAAAGCAAATGATATGACTAAATGTTTACAAGTAAGACAAAGAGTTACTTGAGGGAAAAGAAGGTTTGGATCCTGCCTAAATATTCAAATATAAAATTTTATGTATTGGTCAAACCAAACATGACTTCTAGGTGGATTCGAGCTGCTGATTTGAGACTCCTGCTATACTGTTACCGCTGGGAGTGTCTGCATTTACTAGGAACTAAAAGCTTTAAAGGAATGCTCTATTGCACTGGCTTTCCAAGTGTGGTCCTAGAGCCCAGGAAGAGGTCCACAAAATCACAGCATTTTTATAACAATATCAATATAATACTTTCTTATTTTTATTTTATTTAAAAGCATTTTCCTATTTTTAAACTCTCATTCTCTCCTAAGTATAAAATTGAATTATCTAGAGCTACATGACATATGACAGCACCACAGATTAGGGAGATATGAAAGCCAGATGTAATCCAGTAAGCTTGACTAAATATAAAGAGATTTGCTAAATATAAAACTATGCAACTCTTCTGGTTTTAGAAGTTATTTTTCTCTGGGTATGGTGGTGCATGCCTGCAATTGAAGCACTCAGGAGGCTGAGGCAGGAAGACAGTCAAGAGTTTGAGGCCAGCCTGGGATACATAAGTGAGTTCAAGGTCAGCCTGTACTACATAGTGAGACCTTGTCTCAAAGATAAAAAGTTATTTTTCATAAAAATTTTATGATAATATGAAAGGTTCATTTGAAAATGATTAAATAAAATTTGATTGCTATTTGAAAATGATTAAATAAAAATTTTTAGCTTTAATTTTAAATATGATAAATATCTATAAATATACTATATAAACAAAAGCTCTTTAATTTCCTCAGTAATTTTTAAGGGTATAAAGGAATCCAGAGACCAAAATATTTTAAACTGATGCTGTAACTACTATAGTCTTATGATCAACTAGTGGATAGGGAAGATTTACAGAAAAGAGAAAGGGCTGGGGATTTAGCTCAGTGGCCTAAGTGCCTTCCTGGCAAGCACAAGGTCGTGAGTTCGATCCCCGGTGCCGCAAAAAAATAAAAAAAATAGGAAAGAGAATTTGTGCAAAGCAGTGGTTACCTAAAATTCACAGGTAGTTACTTAATCTGGCTAATTACTAGGTTGGCTGTACCTTCCATGTTTAACAAATGCAAAAATTCATAAATGTATGAGGGGACCTGTATATTTTATACAGTTTATTGTGTTGAGTTTAACTCCCTATTGTAAATCAAGTTACTACTTTAAAACTTGTGAAAAATCTGAACATTATTCAAACTCAACCTCAACCTAAATTGTATGCCAATATCATTCTAGACAGGGGGAAAAAAAAAAGCACCAGAGTAAAAAAAAAAACAAAACATAATTGTCCAAAAGAATAAAGCAGTGAAAAATTTCAGTATTTTTCTAAATCAAGTATGTACTTTATAAAACACTGCCTCTGCGTTATGATGCTTAAGCTTCACACAAAAACTAATGTCATGATGAACTAGGTTCTTCAATTGGGTATTCACGTTTGCTTCTGTGCTAACATCACCCTCAAGCACATCAAATACTCAGCTCACTAAGCCAAAGCAGTATCTGCCTGGAGCATCAGACAAAAAACTGAGAAAATTTCATGTTTTGAGTTATTTTTGAAATACAACCAGTACATTCTCCAGGGTACTGAAGAATATACTATGACAAGCAGTTTCCTTGCCATCTCCCAATCTAAGATAGTCTGACATAAGGAAATACTCTTGAGACACATCAAAGTCAAATAGTTTGACGTTTTTTGACAAAGGCAATTTTTTTTGATAATTTACTTTTTAGATGGGGGAGGGAACCTTTAAACACCTTTAAAGGCTAACACCATGAAAAACCAGAAGAGATTGTATCTAACAATTAGCTACATAAAGCCAAGCTTTCTAAGTCTAACTCAATTTGTATGTAATCCCATTTGCTGAAAGCACTGCTATGCTAGATCTCTCCAGATGGTAATATAAAGTTAACAGACATAAACCATGTGTCAAAATACAGAAATGATAAAACTAGAAAGGCTTGTAATTGATACTGAACTGAGAAGAAATAAGCTTAGGATCCTGAAATTTTAGGAAAGTAACACACCAAAAAATGAAATAACAAATAAATTTTATGATAAGTAAAGGAAAATAAAAGAGTATTTAGATATAAAGTTTTCCATGTAACCAAATATTTGAGATCATTCAAGAAATATTGCCTTCTCTTTTTTTGTGCTTAGGAAAGGACAAAACTATTTAAACCTTTTTCACAGTGAATGAAAATAAAAAAATTTAACTAATGATCTCTAATATTTCTTAGTGACTTACAACTCTCTTGGTATCAAAAGAAAAAGCTAAATTAAAAATTCCTAAATGAAATGCTTGACATGATGAAACAACATTAAATTTTTGATTCTATCCAATTTTTGGTTCCCTCAGACACACACACACGGCAAAAGATCTGAGCTGTAACACAATTTCTCTGCCTTTAATAATTACTCAATTAATCAAATATTCTATATACATATTTTCAGCTTATTTTCCAAATAAACGTTGGAAAACATTATTCAGTAATTAACATCAATCTCATAATAGCAAGGGTCACAATGTACTAAATATATGTTTCATGAAACACAAAACTGTTCATATTACATAGATTTATTGCAACCCAAAGATTCACAATTCATTGTACTCTAGTTAAAATAATCTATTATTAACTGTAAAAACACTTTTCCAATTATGAGTTCCCCAAGTAATAAGGAAAATCTACTTAAAATTGACAGAATTTCTAGGGGAAACACCATAAAAGTCACTCTTGCAAAAATCTGTAAGCGTAGCCCTAGAAAAGTCCTTTTGGGTTTCTGCTTCTAAAACTAAGTTACGTGTGTGTGTGTGTGTATAATATTATTTCAATATATTGAAATAATTACCTATTATATAAAAATAATTACCCATTTTATATCTAAATAATTATACATAATTTTATATATATTATCCATTATATATAACCCAATGTATATATATAATTACCCAAGTTATATATATTTATATATAAATACCCAATTTATACATGTAAATGATTACCCATTTATATATATTTGATAGATTTCAATCATCTATCAACTTGAACATATAATACGTATTTATCTGATGAAAAAAGGTAAATGGATCTCTTCTGTTCTACTTAAGGTACAATTCATTTTCCTCTAATTCAGTAAAGAAAATGAATCTAGAATTCTTTT
>RJWT010045241.1:0-11664 GCA_004365215.1 Cuniculus paca
TGGACACAGAGCACTGGTCCTTCTCTTATTAGACTTCAACTTAATTCATCCTTCCTTCATTGCTCTTTTGTCATCGCTTGCTTTGTGAACATCTAGTGAACTCTTTTGTGCCCAGTTGCCCCCTTTTTATCTCTTCAAAAACGGTTTCTAAGTCTCTACAAATAACACTGCCGTTAATAACTTACGCATGTCTGTGAATGGTCCCATGAGTTAGTATCTTTGACACATAAAACCAGGCAAAGAACTGCTGATTCAGAGTTTGCCTGCACTGTAGCTTTTACTAAAAACTCTCATCATTTACTATCTACTTCTGTGGATCCTTTTTTGTGTTTCTAACTAATTAAAAAATAATTGACCGAAGGAAAAAAGATACATTGAAAAAATCTTTATTAGTAATTTTAACGGGAAAGTAATCAGAGCTAACTCGTTTCTAGTCTGCATTTTCTTGGTTTTAAAGATACTATACCACAAATGGTTTTCTGAATGCTTGCTTATAGGTTGTGCTTCATAAACTTGAAATAATCTAGCATTTCTTAAAGGGATTATTTTCTTTTAAAATTAATTGTAACAAACACTTGTAACAGTTTATTGCCAAGAGTTCAAATATTCAACTCTGTATTATTCTGTTTGTTCATATCATACAGCTTTAACTTACCAACGCAACCCACACCAGTGGGGTTCAGCTGAAAATCGGGTGGGCAGTTACATTCATAGCGACCAGGAGTGTTGACACAAAGGCCGTTGACACAGTTGATGGGATCTGCACACTCATCAATATCTGTGAGCATTGAAAATGCCTGCATTAACAGCTTTACTTTCTCCATGCAGGCTGCTGTCCCAAAGAGTTCATGGATTTTTTGCTTTCCAGTAGATTAAAGATCATTAGAAAAGACTCAGCACAATGAAAGAGAGATCGCAACTTCCTGTATATTTCCAAAACAGGTTCCATAAGTCAAGCTCACTGTATTTAGGACCATGCCATTTAATATCCTTAATAAATAATACTTAAATGTTGCAAAAATTATGATACTATTTGCTTAACGAAAGTTATGAGATGTGATCAAAAGTATAGTGTCTTTTTAAATAAAAAATATTACGGTAAAAGACACATTTATCATTCATCACCCTCAAAATATTCCCCATCACTTTGAACACACTTATCCTATTGTTCTTAGCAGCTGGTTTTTGAGTTGTACTGCTGTGGCTGCCCCAGGGTGCTGAATCAATTCGAAGCATCTACCTTTCACGCTCATTTTGACTTTGGGGAAGAGCCAGAGTCACCTGGTGCCAGATCTGACAAGTAAAGTGGAAGAATCATGTTTTTTAAGAATTCATCTTTCTGCTGGTTGGCAGCTGGTGGTAGAATTCATTGTATTTTTAATCACATTTTCAAATGAGGACTTCTAGAACTGCTTCGGAAAGTTACAAGAACTATGGAGTAAGTGTGTTTGAAGCAAACGAGGGTATTTGAGGGTTAAATGGTGATGTATCTTTTATTATAATAATTTTTTATTTAAACATTCACCATATTATACATATACATCTATAGTACATATATGTAGCAAATACATATATACTTTATTAACTTCATGTTAGGTGTTTAAACTATATAAATAGATCAATTTCATAATTAAAAATAAATGTATCAGAATGTAATTCTTTTTCAGAAAAATGCATAATCTAATGCATAGACTGGCTATATAGAAATGTGAGCAGTTTTTATACTTAGCACAGAATATTCATTTCAACTAATCAGCACACAGAGAGCCCCTCACTGGTCAATACCTGTACAGTTCCCTCCGGTTCTGTCCAGTTCATAACCATCATCACAGATACAGTGAAACATTCCAGGCAAATTGTTACATGTCCCAAAGACACAAATATTTTGGAAGGAGCATTCATCGATATCTGAAGATTTAAAAAAAAAAAACTTTTTTACAAGGGCATTTAAAATTTTTAATTTAATATATAACATCAAGGAGTTTTTCTAACTTCAGATGTTTATATGCATCTTTGTATTTTTCTTTGATTAGAAAGGTAATGTAAAGGAAAAACAACTAGTGCTTGACTATGTAACTAAGAAACAAAAATATTTTTGCTGATAAAATGAATATTTAATATTTTAACTGTCTTACATTACAATATACTTAAAAAGTTGGCTTAAAGCACAAAAACACAAAAAAAGAAATGTAAATATGCCAAAGGAATGAAAATGCAAAATACTAAACATAAAAACAGATTCAGATTCTAAAAATTAGTGCAAACATCAGATATCTTATAATTGGTAAGTTAGAATAAAATATACAACAACTTAAAAATATTAAAGATATAATTAAAGTTAACTTTTAGATTTTTAGTTTATTTTGTAATCTCATCTCTTACCCTAAAGTCAGTTATAAAAAGAGAAAGAGTTTAGTTTTAATGCTATGTGATAAGATGATACACTGTCTACATATTTTTACAAATTTCATAAAATATTTCCACTAAAACTGGGAATTCAGTTTATGAAAATCTTCCATGAGACTTTAATACAAGGTCAGTCAATGTGAATATATCACTCCTCACTCATGAAAATGAAGGCACACAAGTGGTATGTACAGTTGTAGAAATAATCTGTATTTTTAATTCTCATAAAAACAGGATGGGCATTTTTATATATAAATTATCTAATATTCTGAGAATGCAGACCACATATGTCATTCTAGGCTAGTGACCCAACTTGCTCTGAACTATTACCTTGAGACAGTTGTATCTTAATTCAGAAAGGGCCTTTCGGTCATGCATACTAGTTAAAATAATTTATTTCAACCATCTGAGATCTAAGGTATGGTTCAAATCATGTTTCAAAGTTCAACTGATGTGCAAAGGTGCCTTTTGTTTTGTCAGGGCAATAAAATTACTCTCTAAAGAGAATGAGCAAAGTCATTAAGCTAGACTATAAATGAATCGTGTTAATCTGCAAGAAGTAAAAACAGAATGGTATTAGCATCTCACCGAGTATGCATTTTCCTTTAAAATAAACTTATTGGGAATGCTTTTCACTCAAAATAACTGAACAGTTGTATAAAGAAAGGTATTTTAAAAGAATATTGTCTTGCTTTTATAAAACTGACATTCAAAAATTCAAATGAATAGAAAATCAATAAAAAAGTGAAAGACAACAAACCATACAGAAAATAACATGACAAAACCAAAAATTGCTCAAAAATGTTTCTGGCCACACACTGATGAATTAATATTCTATACGCATATTCATAGCGAAGCTGAGGCAATTTCTGTATCAGATTGATTTTTCATAACTAAACAGTTTCCAAAACACTTTTCAAATATTAAAAAGTATTAAAAATAGTAAAAATGTATTATTTGGCTGGATGTCAAAGTTCAAATGTAATTTTAGTATTAATGGATTCTGTATAACAACAAGAAAATTAACACGTATGCATATCCTTTCAACTCTTTATCTTTGTTATTTATATTATTTTCATTTTCTCAATGTTTGTGGCGGTTCAGCATTATTTCCAGTGTTCAGGGATAATTCTTTACCTAAAAAAATTAACACTAATTTTACTTCCACTTTTTATTTCTCAGTTGGCTGTGTTTCCCTGTGGGTTATTCCTCTACCCCACAAAAAAAAGATCTACTGTGAAAACAAAGGTGTTTTCCTCGAATTACTTTTCCTGTGAACATCTGTGCACTGTGTTCACAATTAGTTCTCTGCTTAGGTGAGGAGCCTTCAGCCAGGTGTCCCCTCGGCATCTGTGGGCATTTTTGGAAAGTCCTGGTAATTCCCACAGAGTGCAAGGCTCCTTTTCTATTGGAATCTTCAATCCTTTCCTACGACCAAGGCTGACAAATGTATATCTTTTTGCTTATAATCTGGCATTTTTTGTACATTTACATCTTTCTACTATTTCAGGACAATGCTTGTTTGTTTAATAGTTTTTTTCTATCCAACTTCTTGGGCTCTCTACTTCAGAGGCACTGATTTTACTGATGTTTCTGGTCTTTTCTTTTTCCCTAACAGTCTCTATTTTTGTTTACTGTGATTATCTGGAGTCCTTTCTCCACGGTAATTAGTATATTTTCATCTGGATCTCTTCTCATTTTGGCTGTTTCTATTTAATAGTTCTCTAATTTTGCTGTATTGACCCCAATTTCTTGTTTACCTTGCCTCATCAATTTCCTTTTTAATATTTATTCTATTATTGTTTGTTAATTTTTGCTTTGAAGTTGTTTAATCTTTTTTTTTATTAAGGTCATCTATGATACAAACTTAGGGGAAATTTACTTTTTGTTCTTTAGGTTTTTCTTCTTCCATTCTGGGTTAGTTCTTGATTTTTTTTTTCCCCAGTCTTTGATTTTTTTCCATAGGATCCTTGGCAAAATTTCTATTATTTTCGGCTTCTTTACACGTTACTTGGTCCATCTTTCCAAGAGTTTCTATTCACTTTGACGCTGTTTAGGTGACAGTCTCTTGACATCTATCCTCCTTTATCAGGGCTCTATTTGCAAGACAGTCTGGGGTCAGGATTTCACAGAAGCTTCCACTCAGTAGCCCGAGGTTTTCCTAGGTAAGAAAAAGGTGTGCATGGATGCCATGGTGCCATGGGCTCCCTGCTCCCTCTGCTGATGGACCTGGCCTTCGCTCTTTCTTCGGACAGTGTGCTGAACTGTCTCTGTGTAGGAGCCCTCATCCAGAGACTCAGCTTGTGCCTGGGGAGGCTCCTTTGGGTTTACAGCCCTTGTCTTGCTGGCGAACACTGGAAAGCAGCCAACTCCAGCAATATTAGGGACTCTACAGAAAGTCTAAGAATTTGTGTTGAGAAGTAGATGCTGAGTGGAAAAAGTGGATCAGAAGATCTGTTCCGAGGGGTGTATATTTATAATAACATGAGAAATCACCAAGGAATTAAATTGGTAAACTCAGTAAAACTGTTCCAAATGAGGCAGACCTTGTACAAGAGAGAATATAAAAACAAAGAGAAAGAGGCAGAGCCAAGGAACAACACCTCCAAGGCAGGCGTTCTCTCACAGGGAACAGAGGGTCTGAGTGAGGACGAGAGACCTGTGTGCTGCCCTTGGCTGTTTCGTTGCTTGGGGACTTCTGCCAAAGGAGGACACAGGAGAAAACTAGGCGTAAACATGCTTGGCACCACCTTGGGGAGGGTCTGGGGAAAAGATCTGAAAGGGTTTATGCTATGGATTAAAGACGAGTTTATGGAGGGGAAATTCTGTCTACGTACAAAAAACTCACGTTGGCAACAGCGTTTGGCTACCGTTGACTTGCTCCTTTTCCAGGTTTTTGTCAAGGTGATGTAGATGATAAATCATGTAATTCCCTATCCGCCCTGACTCATATTTTCAAGGCTGGGGAAAAATGTAGCTCACTCTGCAATTACCCTGTATGAAACGGATTTGACTCTGCCCAATCTACCAAGTCAGTGTAGAAGCAGGGATGCTGTCAGTGTTGCATACCGGCTTTACCTCCTTGTGCTGACTCAATCCGTACTGGTGGAGGCATAAGAAAACTCCATCATCTTTGGGGCACACTTTCTCTCTTCAAAGCCTGCTTTGGCGGTGGGCAGAGTTAGGCTTCACTTTGATCTTGCTCAGATGTACAGCTTGTGTTTTATGCTGAGGAGTGTGCACGTGACTGTGTGTGTGCTAGAATTATTTCTACTCATTTGATTACTCTATAGAGTATGGAGAAAAATTGTGATCTGTCTTCACTTTCATTAGTTAGCCTGGGCTGGCTGGCTGGCTGGCTGGCTGTCTTTCTTTCTTTCTTTCACAGGTTTCCTGTGAATTGTAAATTATGATCAATTGTTTGCAATTTCTTTCTTTTCAGTGATATTGTACTCTCATAACACACTGATGGCTCAAACACTTTGTAATGGGAATTGAGTTTCTAATTTGAAAGAAAATCCAAATTCTTTTTCTTGGAAAGATATCATCCTAGACACAATGTCCCAATTCTAGGAAAGTGGGATGACACTGTAGCTTGAGGGAGACCTTACTACAAAAGCATAGGGAAGTTATTCAGTCCTGCAAGATGGCTTCCAGTCCCAGACATCCTCAGAAGACTCAAATAAAAAGGTAAATACCACAATAGAGCTAGGATTTTGATAAACACAATAAGTAGTGGTGATTGGGGCAGGTAACAGAAAACTGGATAGCTTTGCCACATGTCATTCATTTTAGTGAAAAAAAAAATTAAAAAAAAATGAGCCACACTTCCAACGACTGGCCTCTGGCCAGGAAAACTTTCCAAGAGATGAAAGCTGCCCTCATCATTACTCATTCCACAGAATAATCCACGCTTAAACGAGTGACTTTTACGTGTGGAGCATGTACTCTATATCTGCTTCCAGGTGGCGCCCGTTCCAGCCCTTTCTGTGGTTTCACTGCTGTGGCTGGTCCAGCTTGAAAGAGCTGGAATCCTAGTGACCCACCTTGGCAGGACCTGCTGTCTGGGGCTGGCGTGAAGCCCATCTCGCACTCACAGCGATATGCACCAGGGACGTTGAGGCACTGTCCGTTCTCGCAGAGATTTATGTTTTCTGCACACTCGTCGACATCTGTGGAAGAAGTAAATTACATCTTTATTAAGTCCCAGATTCCATGACATATTTTTTCCCCTTTTTTCTAAGACTACATCAACTTTACTGGCTGGCATGCTCATTAACAGGAGCAACAGTTACTCCTCTCGCCTACACGAGGGCGCACAACTTGACGGCAGAGTTACTTAACTGACACCCTCAAATGGAACTGCTACGGGACTACTGCAGCTGTCTCATACCTGCCTTACTCCTCTTTAATGCCAGTGTGACGATGCGTTAGTGCTACAACATCACTAGATGCAACCAAGAGTATGAGAATCAACGTTAGAATGATGTTCACTCACTGGAAAACAACGGATGCTCCCGCTAGTCCAAGGACTTTGGAGCAAATTAGAGACGTGATGGAGATGAGAAAAGTTTCTCTCATGTCATTTTGATCTTATAAAAATATCTCCATTGTAATTATATGAGCGGGCATGCATTATACACAGACCTGACAAGTGATTTATTTAATTCTATAGAGCAGCAAAGGGGAGCAGGGCAGAGATCGATGTTCACTAAGGGCCCTGTACTGTGCCAATAGCCTGACACCATTTTTTAGGGAGTTGCCTGTCCTGCGAGGCTCTGAGGAGACAGAACCTGAGGTCTGCACCCGCGTGCTGGCCGAGCTGGGTTCTGACTGCAGATGCGTCCGACACCAAAGCTGTGCACATCACGGAGCTGGGAAAAGTTGGGAAAGATGCGGTAGCTAAGGCTTCAAAGTAAGACAGCGTCAAAGCCAAGGAAACGTGCTTCCTTAAAGCAGCATTTAAAAATGATGAGTCTGCATTGTTGACACCAATAACTGAAAAAAGTTACTCTCTCTTTTAATTATGGGTTTAAAGTACAGACTGAAAATCAACTGAGAAATAACTATCTTACAGACTAAAAAGTACCTGCTCTTTTGTTCAGAAGATGATTGAGTCTTGGATATGCGTGTAGTAAGACAGTGTTTTCTCAAAGACTGCAGAGTGGATAGAAACTAAGTAGCAGCAAATACTATGATGTGCTTCTGAAAGTCCTTCACTTTTATGCTCTTCCACTTTAACCTTTTCAGTACTGTGACACTCGAATAAATACATTTCATAGCATGCTTGAAAGATCATACACCCTATCTAGAAGAGCTGAAGTTTTCCTATATCCACTTAAGAGACAGTAAAAAAAGCAGTGGTATTTTTATAACTATGCTCATTTTCAAGTAAGAAAACTAAGGCCAGACAGGTTAACTAACTTACTTAGGATTTTACTGGCAATAAGCAGCATAGGCTAGGTTTGATACCAGATGGCCTGGCCCAGACAAAGCCTGCATTTTTCACTGTTGTGTTCTAAATGAGCAAGACATAATGACAGCTATTAACAGTAGACGATAATAGTAAGTGCTAGTATTTTAAAACTTCCACCAATACTCTGGAAGATCAATTGGGTTTTTGTGTTTAAGGTAAGAAAATGATATTCATATTCTCTTGTAAGTATAGAAACAGAGGTAGTTACTGTGTTTTTTCTTAACTATACTTTTCTTTGAAAAAGGGAATATACATAGAGTCCTGTGACCAGCGCACTGGCACACTGCATAGGACGGCCCTCACCTGAGCAGGTAAAGCCATCTCCTGTGAAACCTTCTGTGCAGGTGCATCGGTACGAGCCCGGAGTGTTCACACACTGAGCATTGATGCTGCATTGGTGGGTTCCGTTAGAACATTCGTCCAGATCTGCACGGCAAGAGAACAGAGCCAGAAGGGTCAGAAATGAAAATGGGACAACACCTAGAAAGACTCTGATTTGTCTTATTTTAAAAATAAACTGGCCAAATGGAATTGTTTTAGTGTATTGGTGGGGTCGCTGCCCCAGTTCCCTAAGATCTCACAATCATAATCCAAAATGTCCATGCCACAAATATGGGCCAAAAGTATTAATTTAAACATTTTGTGTGAGATCTAGTCAACTAAGAGTTAAAAGAAAATCAGTTTCATTCTTATTCCTATTAAGAGTGAATTTCATTGCTTTATCACTAATAAAAGGATCAATTCTGAAAATACTACTGAATCTCAGGGCAGCAAAATGGACCTAGACTTTTCAAGTTTATTTTATAAATAAGAAAACCAACATATGATTTTTGACCTCACAGAGTCCACAGTCCAGTGGAAAAGACAAATGTTAAGCACAGAAAAAAATTAAATATTTTTATTTGCACATAAGGAAAACTACAAGGAACAAAAAGAGAGAGAGAGTAAAGAGAGCATTTGACTTGGACTGTGCGAACAAGAAAGGCCCCATCCAGGAAGTAATTTTTCATCAATCTCAGGCCCCAATGATAAAGAAGAGTTAGTTCAGTGAAGAGAAGTTTTGAAAGGTGTTTCTGGCAGAATGAATGACTCATAAAGACACTGAGGAGGAAAATTACTTGGGGTGACTATTAAGGATTAGATCTAGAATGTCCCCTCACACTCTCACATCTCAAGAGATGGGGCTTTTAAAGTGATTGTATCACGGTACACTATACTCATCAGTAGGTTGACCTGTGAATGAGTCCACAGTTAATGTGCTGCTTGAAGGTAAAACCTGGCTGAAAGCAACACAGCACTGAGCATGTGCCTTTGGAAGGCCGATCCTCTGCCATGGCCTGTCCACGCTCTTGCTCCTTCCCGGCCCACCACAGGGTGAGCAGCTTTTCCTCTGCAGTGTCCTTTCACCATGCTGTTTCTTCCTTGGAGCCAGACAGCTACTGCATGCACCTACTAAACTAGAGCCCAAATCAACTTCTCCTCCCTTAAGTGGCAAGCGGCAGGTATTTGGTCCCAGTCATGGGAAAGTGATGGTAGCATGACCAAGAAATTAGAGGCTGGATTTGCAAATCACAGTGAGACAGGGGGTGGTAGGAGACGAGGCTAGAAAGACAGTGGAGGCCTTCCACAGGGTGTTGTAAGTGAGCTGTGAAAAGGAAACTGGGGTTTTTCTTAAATGCAATGGTTTCTAAAGGACAGTTGTGAAAATATAAGATCTGTGGTTTAAATGTCCTGCTGTTTCTGAGAGTAGACTGCATGGAGGCCAGAGAGAGAAAGAGCAAACATATGAGGGGGTTCTTCTAGCATCCGACAGAGAAGTGCGGAGGGCAAGAAGGACAGAAAGGTTAAGCAGAAGAATGGAGATAGAAAGGAAAGGATGGACTGGGATGGCATTTGGGGGCCAGGTACCTAGACACTGTCAAATCTCTTGTACTAGTCAGGCTGTTTTGAGATAGCTGACTGGAGTGACAAATGGACAGAGACCACAGAAAAGGGAGGTAAGCAGAGTCAAGACAGCAGGCACAAAGGACTATAACAAGCGGAATGAGGCTGTGGCTGTGAAGTTGTGAGAGTGACATTAGAGAGATGGCCACACTACCAGCAGGTGGCTTGTAATCGTAATGAAGCCACCTCAGGATGTCACATAGCAAAGTTATTTGGAAACTCATAAACACTGGCTCATTCAACAAGTGTAAAACATTTAGATGGATAAAAAAGTACACTCAAAGTAACCTACAAAAAAAGTGACTTATATTGTTGGTAAGAGATATATATGAGACTGTTCTTTAATCCTTACTGCAGGCCTATATAAGCTTTTACCCAAACATCATCATGGGTAGATGAGTTCAGCTTGCTTTCTTTTCTAAACTGACCTGGGTTATTCTCACCAGGTAGAAAAATGCTTTATGGTTAAGGCAGGCAAAACTGAAAACATTGAACAGCATTGTGAATGCCACCCGGGGATAATGCAGTACCCTGCCTCACTACTCCAAAGGATTTACTTTTGGAACCTGGCTTATACGTTACAGAATTTGGGGAAATGGTTTTCCTTATTCTCCTTTCTTCAAATCAGATTTCTTGAATCCAACAAATCACTTGGATTTTCCTGTGAGGCAAATTCTATTTTCTAGTAAGAAGTTAGCATTGACCATTTACTACTATACACTCATGGCTGCCTGAAAAAAAAGAAAACAACTTTTTGTTTCCTTCAGTTATTTCACCGAGTTTCAAATCTCACTGATTACTGCATGAAAAGACTGGAAAAACATATTAGTCATTTTTCCTCATGCAGCTGTCTCAATTATCAGCAATACATGAAATAAGTTTTACTGAACATCATGCATGAAAAATCAAATGCCAAGGCATTCTGTTGTAATCTGACCATTTATACTGAGGCTAAAGGGACCTCTTAGGCAGTAGTTATTCCTGTAACTAAAGACAGAGCTTTTGATTTATAAGATAACAAATGAAAAGTGAAAAGTATGCTCCCATTTATATATGTGGGTTAACAACTATGCAGACAAGACCCTTTAAGAATTTTGTGCCATATCTAAAAAGGGGAGGAATTATCTAAAAAGGGAAGGAAATGACCACTATTAATCTATTATCATGATTTGAAATTCAGATTGTATTCATTGTTCTGATTAGTTTCATTTTATTCTGATTTGTTTGATTTTATTATACTGGATGGCACGAACAGCTATTTTAAAGAACAAAATACATAAATGCAGCCATTGAGGATGTCCAATTAGCTTGTTTAGAAACCTGTATGGCTTTCATTGTTTGTTTTGATTGATTTTACTCTATTCTATGTGGTTTGATTGTGATATGTCTGAAGGTGTAGGCAACTATTCTAAAGATAACAAATATTATGGTAGCCAATGCTGTTTTGCTAGTATCTTGAAATTCTGTATTGCTTACATTTTGTTTTGTTTTGTTTGTTTTGTTTTGTTTCTACTGTTTTAGCTTGTTGTATTTTGTTTGATTTTACTTATCCCTGATGGTATGGGCAGGTATATTGTAGATAACAAGAGGCATTATGGTAGCCTTATCGATTGCTTTTTATCCTGTTTAAAAGTCATGTACCATGTTCATTGCCTTGTTTTGATTGACTTTTCTCTGTTTTGTTTTGTTTGGTTGTACTTTACTCTGTTTTGTTTTGTTTGGTTGCATTCTTTTCAAAAGAAAAAAAAAAAAGAATTTTGTGCCATAGCGAAGGACAAACTCACCAATGCACTTGATGCCATTTCCTACCCAGCCTTCTCTGCAGCTGCACTTGAAGC
>RJWT010045242.1:0-11643 GCA_004365215.1 Cuniculus paca
CTATCAGCCTTGTGGTCTCCTGAGCTCTGACCAGAGTCTCCCATGCAGAACATCTTAGGTGCTGCTCTTTCAGGCAACATTTCCGAACCTTTCTAAACTCTTCCCACAAGCCGTTCCCAAAGGCTCTTGAATGACATGGTCAGGTACAGTCACAGCAACAACCCCACTCCTCTGGTACCAAATTCTGTCTCAGTTACTTTTCTCTCGTTGTTGAGACAAAATACCTGACACCCAAAGTGAAGGAAGGAGAGGTTTATTTCTTACAGTTTTGGGGGTTTCAGTTCATACTCAACTTGTTCCAAGGCAGGGTGGTGTGGCTGGAGGCTGTTCATGGTGGCTGCAAGCGGCAAGAGCAATCCACACAAAAGAGGGGAAAACTGCCTCCTTTCCGACCTTATGTTGTATGTCGGCTCCACCCCTGGGCAGGTGCAGAACTCACACTGCCAATCCCAGCACTAGACAATGAATCAGTCATAAATATTAGATTGAGCCGCTTCCATGACTACATGAGGCTTGGGGGGGCCATCTGTATACAAACCATGACACTAGGGTGCGTTACTTTTTTCTCTGTCAGATAGATTGAAACCATTACTCTTCTTAGTCCCTGAGCTAAGCTGAGGCTGCATTGCTGTTTTGATAAGGTTCTGTCTTCTGTTGGTTAACATTCCCAGAGCATAGCCATTCAAGGCTTTCAGTTGGGAGCCTGGTATGTTCACAGATGCTTTCCCTTGGCAGATTGTAGACTCTCAACTGTGTCCCTTAGCTCTGATAGATTGCTAGAAACTCTTCTCTGCCTCTCAGACACCTCTTGCTTAACCCTTCAGCTCCCATCCTGGACAGCTTTGGTATGTGGCAGATATTTTGAGACTGTGTTTGAAGTCTCTAGTTTTGTCTTTTTGATAAACCATTAGTCCTAATAACAAGTTTCTCTGGTTCCAAGAAACAACACTCTGCCTGGGTAGAGCCACAGTTTTAAAACATCTTACCATTTTTCAGAATCAGTAAATGCTCCCACAGTTAAAATTGTGGCAGAATGACCATTTACCTTGTCAAGGTTCTCTTCTCCCCAGAGTCTTAGCCACTGCTAATCCTTACTGTTTTAGAAGCTCTCTCATACCTTTAAAACAATAATTTTATATTTTACCAATAGCTATTACCTGGAGCATTAGTTTACCACAGATGATTCCATCTTCTTGACTTTAAAGAAGACATTAAAATTTTTAAAAAAATTATATTAGTACATGTTTGCAATTCATGTAGTTGACAGTCATCTTGGGGAGTGATTACATGTACACAGCATAGCTTGTTTCTTTTTTTTAAATCCCCTCCCCCACCTCAGTTTTTCTCCACTTCTCTATCCCATTTTTCATTCTTGTTTATATTACTGGTTTTAGCTCATGTTATCACATAGGATGTTTACATTAATTGAAGTTGTTAGTTCCTGTATTTGGCATATCTTTATTCTACTTATTTCCACTTTCCCTCCTCCTCACCCCTCACACTTTTTCCCTTGGATCACTTCCTATTGCAAGAGATCCATCTCCTAGTTTGCTTTTATCCATTCTTTATTTTTATTGTCTGTTCTTTGCCTCACTCAAATGGGAGATATCGTGTGGTATTTAAGCTTGCGTGTCTGGTTTATTTCACTGAACATTATATTTTCTAGTTGCAACCATTTTCCTACAAATGTCTCAAATCTATCATTCTTTATATCAGAGTAGTATTGCATTACATGTACATATCGCATTTTCTTTATCCAGTCATCTTTCAATGGACACACAGGCTGTTTACAGGACTTAGCTATTACGAGTTGTGCTGCTGTAAACATCAATATGTATGTATTCCTCTAATATAGTGACTTAAGCTTTTTGGGGAAGACACAGAGCAGGGAGATTGTTGGGTCATACAGAATTTCTAATTTCAGTTTTTTGAGAAATCTCCATACTGAATTCCATAATGGTTGTACTACTGTACATTCCCACCAACAATAAAGGAGTGTTCCTTTTTCACTACAGCCTCACCAGCATTTGTTATTGTTTGATTTCTTAATGATTACCATTCTTTCTTAAGTAAGACAGAATCTTAGCATTGTTTTAATTTGCATTTCTCTAATGCCGAGAGATATTGAACATTTTTTCATATATTTGTTGATGATTTATGTTTTTTCCTCTGTAAAGTATCTGTTTATTTCTCATGCTCGTCTCTTAACTGGATCTTTAATTTTAGGTGGCTTAATTTTTTTCATTTAAGTGATTTGTATATTTTAGATATTCGCCCTCTGAGGAGTAGCTGGCAAAAAATTTTTTCCCATTCTATCTGTTGTCTCTTTACTCTGCTGATTGATTCTTGTGCTATACAGAAGCTTTTTAGTCAAATATAATCTTGTTCATTCACTCTTGCTCTTACTTCTTGTGCAACTGAAATTCTGTTTAGAAAATCCTCTCCTAGCCCAGGCATGGTGATGCACACCTGTAATCCCAGCACCTGGGAGGCTGAGGCAGGAGGATTGCTGTGAGTTCAAGGCCAGTCTGAACTACATAGTGAGATCATGTCTCAATAAAACAAAACAAAACCCTTTCCTACACCTGTGTCTTCAGGTGTTTTACCTATTTTTATCTTCTATTTTAATGTTTAGATCTTTGATCCATTTTGATTTTAATTTAATATCTGGTGAGAAATAAGGGTCCAGTTTCAATCTTCTGCACACAGATAACCAGTTTTCCCAGCACCACTTGTTGAATAGGCCGTCTTTCCTCCAACATATGCTTTCGGCCACTTTGTTGAAGATCAAATAGCTGAAGGAGTCAGGGGACTTTTTTGTATCCACAGTTCTGTTCCATTGATCCACACATAACTAGACAGGTGAGTCTTGCGAGAAACAAGAGATGAGGAAGAAAGAATACCTGAAGGAGATGACATGAGACAAGGGTGTTTCTCATTTTTCTCTTTGAAATGCATTAAATACTGTAGAAAGTACAGGAAGTTTGAACCAAGAAGATCTCCGGGATTTGACAGTAATGCAATTTACATTATCTCATTACCTAATAGCATTCCTACAAAGAAAGTGTAACAATTACACAGGAATAAAATCCTAATTTCATTTTTGACTTGTAAAAGTGATAATTTCATGATTTCTCCTAATAGAGAAATTAAAGTTTAGTAAAGAGAAGTAATTTGGTTAAACTCAAAACTGGAAGTGAAATTTAAATGTAGATATTCTTTTATCATCTGGTCTCATGTTCTTTCCACTGCATTGTTTTTATCTATTGCTATCATTTTTTTGATTACTCATTACATGAGTATGACTTAGTTTTTACAACAAAAATTATTTTGTTATGCATGCTTTTTTTTTTTTTTTTTCTGGTGGCACCAGGGATTGCACTCATGACCTTATGCTTGCCAGGCAGGCACTTAGGCCACTGAGCTAAATCTCTAGGCCTTATGCATGCATTTTTGGTGGTGTTATTTCAGTTAAGAGGAGGAAATTATTCAGTACTAAAACTATGTTTTGAAGAGATTTTCAGTTCTCTTTTATCCTCAGTTTCTCTGTTGGGCAAGGAAGGGGAAGAAAAAAAGCAGGGGTGGAGAAGAGCAGGAGAAGGGAAAAGAAGAAGATACAGTAGTATTCCCTAATTGTTTTTTGAGAGCAACTCATGGAATCCAAGTTTAGAGTCACTGATTCTCTTGCTTTGGGCTGTATTTATAAGATAAACCTGTGTTTTCTGTGATGCACATAGTTCTTAATGTGTTCAGTAATTAAGATCATTTAAAATCAATATAGATTTTAAAAATCATTGTATAATTTTAGAGAAATTTTTGTAAACTTAGTTTTATTTTCTGACAAGATTTTTCTTCACTTGTTAATGATTGGCAGTTTGGAGTCTTAAAAAATGATTAAGACAGTTTGGACTCAAAATAAAACAACTTTTTAAATTAAATTGCCTGGTGTTCACACATTTCTTAGTGAAAAACACTAAAATCTAGGTTTTAGGTTATCATCTAGGTAAAACACATTTTCCAAGAAATGAAGCTTTGGTAGATACTTATTAAATAACTCATTTTTGTTAATATTTTCATAATTTATACAGAATTTGATTTATTATCACATGAATTTGGGGTTATTAGGCACAATCCTTGAAATAAAACCAAAAATGTAATGTTAAAATTTTCCCTACTTGTACCAGCACGATTTCCCCTAGATTGTATGTATTTATAATATACATATATATTGTATTTCCCTTGATTGTATATCTTTACAGAAGGGAATGTGTTCTTTTGTGTGAGAGTATGACATTTTTTATAGATGGGAACAGTTACGTGTCTATAAGTTACCAAATTACCCTTAAGGATTGTATTCTTAAATGAGAAATTGCCTAGCATATTTCTATTTTTGAAGTTGAATATATTTTTGTTTTATGTTGAATTTTGTTCATTTGTTGTTGAATGTCAGTAAATATAATCTTTAGTATCTTCAGAGTTATAGTTACTAAATTATGTTAGATATTTTGATAGCAGTACAATTTAGGTACTATATAATATACTTCAGCATACTCCATCTCAGTGACTTGAAAAAGTTAACGATTTTACCAACTTTTATTTTTTTTTACTCACCACCAAGTGTATTCATTTATTTACATGCCTATTTTCCAGTTCTGGGGATCAAACTTAGGGTCTTGTGCATGCTAGGCAAACGCTTTACCGCAAACTGAGCAAGTATTCTGGTTTTTTTTGAGCAATTAGTTACATGCTAATGAAAATAACTGATTAATACATACGATTATTCCAAAGAACCAAGGGCTCCTTCAAAGAAACAGCATAAGCTCATTAAAATTAAGGACAGTGCCATAGACAAAGCTTTTTTTGACATAACTTCAAAAGCACATCAAACAAAAGTAAATGTAGACAAATAGGATTGTGTCAAACTAAAAAGTTTCTCCATAGCAAAGGAAACTAATTGGAGTGAAGAGAAAACCTACAGAATGGGAGAAAATATTTGCGAACTAGATACGTAAGGTTAATGTCCAGACTATGTGAGGACCTCAGAAAATGTAAGATCGAGGAAACCCTAATAATGTTAAAAGTAGGAAATAGACCTAAACATTTCTCAAAATACATTTCAATGAATAACAGCTATATGAAAAATCTTTAACACCACAAATGAGAAAAATGCATATCAGCCACAGATGATTATCTCACTAAAATTGGCTACTATCTATGACAGAAGATCAGGCTTTGGGATATATTTCAGTGTTGGAGCATGTGCTTAGGGTAACAAGACCTTGTATTTGATCTCTAACAGTACCAAAAAAAAAAAAAAAAGATAACATGTTGGTAAGGATGTAGAGAAAAGGGAATCCTCTTGCACACTGTGGAAATGTAAATTAGCCATTATGGAAAAAATATAAAGGTTCCTCAAAAACTTCAAAATAGAACTAGTATATGATCCAACAATTCTATTCCTGAGTATATATCCAAAGAAAATGAAGTCAGAGCCAGGCGTGGTGGTGCATGCCTGTAATCCTAGCACTCAGGAGGCTTAGACAGGAGGATTGTTGTGAGTTCGAGACCAGCCTGGGCTACAAAGTGAGCTCAAGACCAGCCTGAACTGCATAGTGAGACCATGTCTCAAAAAGACCAAGGGCTGGGGATTTAGCTCAGTGGCCTAAGCACTTAGGTCACGAGTTCAATCCCTGGTGCAGCAAAAAAAAAAAAATTATTATAGTGTCAAAGAGACAGCTACACTCCTATGTTTATTGTTGCACTAGTCACAATACCCATGGGATGCAGATAATCAAAGAGAAATTTTTTCGTTTGCAACAACCTGGATGGATCTGGAGGCTACTATGTAAGTGAAATAAGGCAAACACAAACTTAAAAGTACAGCATGCTCTCTCTCATACATGGAATCTTAAAAAAATCAGTCACAGAACTGATCCTGGGAAAATGGTTACCTGAGACCTGAGAGAGCTTGAAGGGAGAGGTGCAGAGAAAGTTTGGCCAGTAGGCGCTAAATAGCAATTAGGATAAGAAGTTGTGTGCTAATGCATGATAGGGCAACTATCCATTGCAACCAAAAAGTAGAAGAAAGAATTTTGAATGTTTTTGCCATATGAAGAGCTAAATATTTGAAGAGATAAATTTAACTTGGTATACATGTATGAAAGTATCAGAACATCATGTGGTGCCTCATTAATATGTACAATTTTTGTGTTTTAATGTATCAGTTAAAAAATAATTTTATCCTCTGGTTTTGGTATCAGAAGATAAACATTTTTTAACTGATAAAAACACAAAAATTGTTCTGATACTTTTATACATTGTGTATTAGAAAAGATTTGTATATAGGTATACACATATATATGTGATAGGTAGCTATACTACTAATCTGTTAATTCATCCAAAAGAATAGTTTGTGCTTTCACTGTTTGATCATTTTCATTTTTTGTGCCTAAATCTTATAGCCTGAACAACTACTTCTAAAATAACAATATGCAATATATTAGTGTTAATTTCCTATTTTTTTAAAATTCTGTATCATTTCTATCCTTTTTTGTTGTTCTATTTTTTTAAAACTAGAAATACAGAAGTTCAATTTAAAAAATAGCTATGTCCTGATTCATGTTTGCAAGAACTGTGGGTCTGTAAGGGATCTCTGTGTGCACTGTTAATAAGCCTTCATACAGCACCTTAGAAAAAAAAGTAGCTGGAAAGTTCCCCATTTGGTACAGCTCTCACATCCCTGGAAGAGCTTAGTGGAGAAGGCATCTTTTAAGAATCACATTCTGATTTATGTTTTCAAGATCTGTGTTTTTGACTTATAAAGGACCTACATGTTCACTGTTTAAAAAACCTGTGTAAAACACCTTGGAGAAAAAACTAAAGCATTTCAGAACTGATGATGATGATGATATTTTCTTATTTCAGGGAATGATTAAAATTCTATGAAGTGACTTCATATTTCAAGTGCTTTCATTATTTATATAACTTGATTTTAAAAATTTATTGAATACTTGCTATATGTCAGCTATGCTTGCTTTTTTATATACACTGTTTCACTGGTTCTTTCCAATATCCATATGAAGTTGATAAGATACTGAACTTGCATTCAAGCCTGTGTAGTTAACAGAAGGGCTAGTATTCGTCATTTAATAGCATTTAGTATTTTGAACATAGAAAATCAGAAATACGTATTGCTTTTTTTATCAGCAATAGCATTTCACTGTTATTTTCCATACTGGCTACCTATTATAAATATGTTATATTTATAATATATTTTTTAACCTGTGCAAAAATTCTTTACATTTCTAAAGATACTGAACCGTGTACTTTCTATTGCTATCTAATATAGTTTTCTGTAAGCACTATGATTCATACATCTATTTTTATAATGGTTATTATCATACTGTCATCCCCTAAGTGAACAAAATGTTAATTATAATTTAATTTTAGAGTGCATTCATTACTATACATTATATTCACTGGGCAAAAACATAATCTTAACTTTCTTTTCTTGTCAGCAACTTGAATTGGTGGAACCAAGTGGCTGGATTCACGTTCCTTTAACTGATAACCATAAGAAGCCAACTCGCACATTCATGATACAGATTGCTGTTCTAGCCAATCACCAAAATGGAAGAGACACCCATATGAGACAGATTAAAATATATACACCAGTGGAAGAGAGCTCTATTGGTAAATTTCCTAGGTGCACAACTATTGATTTTACAATGTATCGTTCAATAAGGTGATTTTAAAATGGCATAAAAGTGATTATGTTTTTTGTCATGTCATTACATATTGACGTAATCCCATATAGATATCTTTATTGAAAAAAATCAGTTATTTTGCAATTTTATGTCTGTTTAAAAGTATTTTACTTTGATAAATAAATCCGTTTTGGGTCATACAGTCTCTGCTTTCTTTAACATAAGGAAAAGCTCACACATTTTGTATTACCAAAAGAAATTTGAAGCCAATCATACTTTCTTGTATTAAAACTAGTTGAACTGAAAATTTCAAGATGTACACAAAGAGGTTTGTTTTTTTTCAGTTTTTATTTTTTATAGGTACGTGTTCATAGTACATAATTATTGACACATACCTAACATCTTAATTTATTTTTATCCCCTTCCCCTCATCTACCTCGTCCCGCATCCATCTCTTGGCCCCTTTCCTTTTGCAGAAGATCTATTTTCCTTTTTCTATTATCTGTCTTGTTTTATTTGCTTTTTATATATATATATATATATATATATATATATATATATATATATATATTTTTTTTTTTTTTTTTTTTTTTTTTTTTTTTTTTTTTGTCTTTTTGAGACAGGGTCTTGTTACACAGTTCAGGCTGACCTTGGGCTCACTTTGTAGCCCAGGCTGGTCTCAAACTCGCAATCATCCTTTTGTCTCAGCCTCCAAAGTGCTGGGATTACAGGCTTCTTTATATTATTTTTGAAATGTTGGATCTTTTTAAATATTGGGTCTTTTCAGTTGAACTTAGCATTGAGTGATAAGAACCTATCTGATTGCAGGGATATAATTACTTGTCTCATATTTATGTCCACAGATACTTACAACCCTAGGGTTGTGTATATCCTGACAATAACATGTTGGAGATTGCTGTATCATCTGTGGTTTATCTCAGTTCTAGTGATAGAGTTAGTTTCAAATTTGTCTTTGAAATCTTAGCATTCCCTGGGTATAACATATCCTGTGAAAATTTATAAATGTACGAAATTACTCTTTATAAAGATTTAAAGTGAATGTTTTAAAATCAGTAGTTGAAAAAGCTGGGTGTGGTGGTGCATGCCTGTAATCCCAGCACTTGGGAGGCTGAGGCAGGAGAATCTTTGTGAGTTTGAGACCAGCCTGGGCTACAAAGTAAGATCAAGGCCAGCCTGAACTGCATAGTGAGACCCTGTCTCAAAAAAGACATTAATTAATTAAAATCAGTAGTTGATTCCATATATTTTTTTCTTTCTCATATCTATTACCTTTGGGGGAATAGTTATTGAACCACAGAACTTCCTCTGATTCACTCTTTGGAAAAAATTGCTTGGTGATTCATGTATTACTGGGTATACATAGTCTGAAATAGGAAAGTTTAAAATAGTATGTTTGTTTTGTTCTGCAGGGTGCTATTTACTTCGATACTGTTGAAAAAAGTTTTAATTTTTCCCATCAAAAATTTTGCTCTTCTTTCTATGAGCTCCAGAAAGTTTTATTATTTTTGTTCTCTTAGTGAAAAAGAGTAGTCAGTTTATAGGACCAGCAAAAGTTAGTAGTCAAAACAAATTTGAAATCACCAAATTGAATAGAGATAGATGTGGGATGTTGGGCAACATGGAAGAAAGGATGGAAGGAAAACATACGGAGGAGAACTAAAGGAAATGGGGAGAATCAAGGAAGTGAGAATAGAAATACACACTAGGGATTGATGCTTAATAGTCCTATAAACAGCAGGGTCTTAATTTAAAAGTAATCTAGTTTTTAGCAAGTATAAGAAGTTGTATTCATAATAATGTTCTGCTTATCTAAAGCTTGCTTAAGAGAAAAGAGAAGGAAGACTAACCATTATATGATCCTATTGTTTATCTCCTACTAGTAGGGGTTTGATAAGAGACTCCTAAAATCAGGAGGGATGAAGAAAAATGTTGAGAAAACCAGTATGTTTTCTAAACTTTCAGTCTTTCCATATTTTTCATGTATCAGCATACTAATGGTCTTACTAGGGATGAGAAAATTTTGTAGCTGAGGATTATGGAGATAATTTTTATTACAAGGATAATTTTAAATGCAGATAGACTGTGTTGTATTAACAGCAGAGTTATCTAAAGCAGTTGCATTTCACTTTTTTGTGTGGAGATCACTCAGGACCTTATGCATACTAACTATGCACCCTACCACTAAACAACATAACATGCCTAACCCACAATTCATTTTTAAAAATGCATATTATGTTGGAATAAGGGTGTAGCTCAGTGGTAAAGCACTCAGTATGTACAGGATCCTGGGTTTCAGGCCAAGCATTGGGAAAAAAAGCACATTTTATATTGACAGATTTGTATCTAGAATATACAGAGAACTCTTACAACTCAGCAGTAAAAAGAAAAAAAAATCCAATTAAAAAATGAGCAAAAAATTTGAACAGTTACTTCTCCAAGTAAGATGTGACCCAGCCATTCTATTCCTTTATATCTGCCAGAGTAAACAGAGCCTGTGCCCATATAAAAATTTATTCATGAATGTTCATAGCAACTTTATTTGTTGTATAGGTTTAGTATCTTTTATTCATAATGCTTAGGCTTTGGATTTTGAAATATTTACATATACATAATGAGATATTTTGGGGTTTCTAAACATGAAACTCGTATTTCATGCACCTTGTAAACAGGTAATTTTATATAGTTTTTTTAGTGTGTCTGTGTTTCAACTATGACCTATCACATGAGGTCATGTGTAGAATTGTGGCATAACATCAGTCCTGAAAATTTCAGATTTTGGATTTTCAGATTTTAGATGTTCAGTTGATATCTCAAACTTTTCTGGAAGCACCTCAAATCTGGATCAACTGAATGTATAAAGAAATTGAAGTATATTCATATAATGAAATACTGCTCAGCAATAAAAATGATTGAACTATTTATATGTGCAAAAATGTGGATGAATTCACAAAATAAGAAGCTGTATAGAGTATATACATATGATTCCATTTTTAATAAAATTCCAGAAAACAGACACATAAAGTGACAAAGTGGAGCGGTGGTTCTGTGGGATAGGAGTAGAGAGAATAAGTGAACTACTTGGGTAGATGATGGGAATGTTCATTATCCTGATGACGACAGTGGTTTCACAACTGCATACATTTGCCTAAACTCGTGAAATTGTATACTTTATGTGCAGTTTAGTGTATTTTAGACCTCAATAAGGCTGATTTAAAAATAGCTACTTTACCTCTTTCAAGTAGGAATATTTTTTATTGTATGGGGCCTGAGAATAAAAAAACTAAAATTGGAAAAGCTGTTGTTAACAGTTAATAACACACTGATGGAAAGTTCACGGATTCATTTTCAAGTAAATGCTTTTGAGTATTGGACAAAGTATGGTTATAAAATTAAAAATTTTGATTTTCCTTGTAATTAGGCGTAGATCAGTTTATTGTGTCAGGAAACAGTGTCACAAGAAACTATAAACTATTTGAGTTTTAAGTTACAAAGTCATGGAACACTAATAACAGTCAACTCTACAAGGACTTATTCAACTGATTTGTGTGTGCCTAGATTTTGGAAATTGAATTAGATGTAATAAGGAAACCAAGATAAATCTGATGAACAGTTTGCTTTCCAGCTGTTTGCAGTGTGCTAGGAAAATATTAGGTCTTTAACCAACCTAATCATAAACTAGAAAGTCTAAGATCTTTCATGAGGTTAAAACAGTGTAGAGTAGAAAGGAGAATTTAATTCTTGCTCAGGAAATTGGGAGGTAAAGCTAAAGGAGACATTACACAAAGGTATAATTTTGGAAAGACTATTTGATGTATCAGCCAGTTTTTCACATTTTAAGCCTACTATTGAATCCAGACTATCATTGTTTTTGTATTAGTACAGTTTAAGTAACATGATTTGTATATTCAGAACCAAG
>RJWT010045243.1:0-11655 GCA_004365215.1 Cuniculus paca
TTCCCCTCAAACGCCAAGCTCTTTGCTTCCTGGACAGCCTTGCCAGCGGCAAGGACCTTCCTATCTGAATCTGAATAGAATCTGAATTCTTTATCTTCCCCCATGAAACTCACCATCATCCATCAATATTTATATATTCATTCAATATCTTTCTCATTAGTTTACAAATATAATCACGGTAGAAATTGCATGTAATAGCATGTTAGTATCCCGGGGAGTGAAATACTGTAACACTTGGTATTAAGGAGGAATACAATAAATATAGTTCTTTCATGGTTCATTATCCTGATAAGTATAAGAAACAGATCAAAGGGGAATTAATCTGATACAAGGGGTAAAGAGGAGGCACGAGTGGGCTTCAGAGATTTCCTAGGGTACTGTCACAGAATCTAGGAACACCTAGGAACAGAGGGAAAAACACTGCATTAATCCAAGGCAATGTATCACCAATAAAAGAATTTCAGAGGGGGCAAAACAGCAAATCCAAAATTTCTAACTTTGTCTTTTCACCTTAATGTTACATTGAAAGAAAAAAATCTGTCTTTTGCCATACTAGTAATGTTCTTTCTTTCTCTGGATACCACTTCCAAGAATATGTAAAAACTTAATCAAGCCATATACTTTTCTGCATATTATATACTTCAATAAAAAATTATTAAAAACAAAGATTGAGCCAGGCATGGTGGTACATGCCTGTAATCCCAGCTCTTAGAAAGCTGAAGGAGGAGGATCACTGTGAGTTCGAGGCCAGCCTGGGGTCTTAGCAAGACCTTGTCTCCAAAAACAAAACAAAACAAAAAAAGATGATCTCATTTCATCAGCACAGCCATAAACCACTTTGCTGTCACCTCTAAGATGCTGAGGCGCTATGGGGAGTTTGCTATTTCTTGAATCTATCTTACAAAAGTCATTCAGAGTCGCCCTCCACTGTTGCCCTCTCCCCATCCAAATCCCATCACACTGGATCATGCCTCCTCTCTAACCCCTCAAAAGCAGCAGCTCCCTTGCACAATACATCCTCAATCCGTGAGGCAATGAAAAACTAGAGAGGCATAACTGGTACCTTCCTCAGAGTGACTAGTTCTTACATTCTAGAGACGTCTAAAGCAACATTGAAACCTGATCACTAAGGAAATGCTAAGTCCCTGTTGGCCTCTGAATGGAACACAATGCATTTCCCTCTTGGGTTCTGGGAAAGTGAATTTCCGCATCTTCATTAGGCAGCAATTTTCTCCTGTGTGTGTGCGTGTGTGTGTTTAATTTTCTCCTCTTTTACCTGGACTACTGGAACTGTGGCTGACAGGTGGCATGGCTTGCTGCCCTCGCTGCCTGGTGGAGGCACTGGGTACAAACTCACTCTTCAGGTTGCCCAGGCTCTTTTCAGCAGGGGGCATCATGAACAGCCCCTGGGAATGAGGTCCCTTGGGGTCCTCCGTGCTTGCCGTTTTCCTCACAGTGTGTTTGGGAGTGCCCGTTGGGGAAGCCGAGGGCACAGACTCCTGGAAAGAACAAAAGAAAACTTGAATGCAGAAATGAAAGGTGGAGGTGACAATATTATTTCCATTCTGGAAGTCCTGTCCCAAGCTCCAGCCGCTTCAAAGACTGTAAGTCTTGCACTTCTCTCAGCCTCCCAAATCCCATAAAGAAGACAGCATTGGGGTCATGGCACTTCCTACCGTAAGTAATTATCAACAGAGGCATTATAGATGACTTAATACCTGTTAAAAACTATACCATGTTATAGGAAGACACCACCTTCTGGCTCAAGAGCAAATGCCAAGATGCTAAATGCTTCACGTGTTCAGATTGAACAAAAGCAGATGCGTCAGCCGTAGGATGCAGTGTTGCTTTCGGGGGAGGGGAGCTCATTGTTCAAGAAAACGTATACAATAGCAGTGTGACTCCAATGGGTCTGGGCCATGGTAGTGTGTCTGGATTTTCCAGAAGTCTACCCACATGCGTTTACATTTCTCATTTCTCTAAGAAACTGTGGAAATGAAAACAAAGCGGAGTCAAGCATGGTGGTGCAATGCCGGCAATCCCAGTACTCAGGAAGCTGAGTCAGAAGGATCGCTTCAAGTTGGAGGCCAGTCTGGGCTACAGAGTGAGTTCAAGACCAGCCTGAACCACATAGCGAGACCCTGTCTCACCATCACCACCCCCAATGGAAGACAAAAAAAGTCCTTCCCACTGTCTTTGGCTATAAATTAACAAAGGCTAATTCAGAATAAAATAGCTACTGTGATTCTACTGAAACGGCTGCTCTTTTCTTATATACTTAGTGGTTTTAGTTCACTGCTAACAGGGAAAAAGTCTGTTTCACCAGGATGAGTTAATAACTGGCTCTGAAACTTCCCCAGGTTCCTCAGGCGACTCTCAGCGTGCTCTCTCTCTCTGGTGGTTTCTGCAACATGGACCTGCTCCTGCCCAGCCACTGTCCACGCAGCCTGAGAGGACAGGAAGCGCGAGTCTCCCTCTAGCACCACCTATGGTGTTTACCGCTCTGGTTCACAGGTATCTTGAGCAGTAAATACGAGTAATATTAACAAAACCATTTCTTATTTCCTATAATTTTCTTTGCAAGGCAGATTACTAGGTAAATGCTATTATTCAGTATTTCAACATTAAAACCTTCCCTCTTGCTTAGTTTATTTAAATTCTGGAGAGTGTTTGCTGTTCTTTCATTTGATTTATCTCCACATCCTTTCTGTAGCTGGTTTAAATAAATCAATGGCTTGAAGAGATTAGCTCAAAGCCTTTGAAAGACAGACTTAGAAATTACGGCTGAAGCACAAGCTATGACTGAGAAAAATAAAAGGCAAGCATGGGCAAAAAAATTCAAACCTGTACTCATTAAGGCATGGATTTATGTGAAACAATTCCAAACATAGAGGAGTCATGAAAGCTAAGGGTGGGCCAGGGATATAGCTCAGCGGCACAGCACCTGCCTGGCAAGCGCGAGGCCCTGAGTTTCATTCCCGGTTCCAAAAAAAAAAAAAAAAAAAAGAACGAACGCTGAGGGAAAATAACCTCTGTGAGGGCTGAGGTCAGGTGTACTTCCTGTCCGGAACTACTGGAATGTGGATCCCACAAACCTCACATGTGAGAGTACAATGCAAAGTGACTACTGGTGAAGAAGGTTATTACTCATTTACAAAGACTCCAATCAGTTAAGTTTGCATATGTGGAAAGGTAAACTTCACAGATAAGTTTACCTATTTATAAATGCTTGATCAAATGACACACTCCAAACAGCCCTTATGGAATTCTACAGAACAAGCCCTGGTATGGAACGACAGTCTTTCCAGGATTCTAGGACATAAGACAATTAAGAAAGTACTACCAGGGCTTTAAAAAAAAGGAAAAGAAAAGAAATTCTTTTTAATGGGTCTTAAAAAGAACTTTAGTGGGAGCCTGAGGCAGGAGGATCGTTGTGAGTTTGAGACCAGCCTGGACTACAAACTGAGCTCATGGCCAGTCTGAGCTGCAAAGCGAGACCCTATCTCAGAAAGACAAAAAAAAAGAAAAGAAAAAAAAAAAAGAACTTTTTTATATAGGAAAGAATTCACAAAAGCAAACAGAAAAAAAAAATTAAAATAAGCAGGCTTCCTCAAATAATAAAATATTATAAATGGTTAGTTTTTCTTTCATTTTCTTTTTCTAGTAGATAAATATAAATTGACTGCTGAATCCCATAAGGTTTTTCAGAATAACCAGGAGACAGAAAAACAACAACAACAACAACAATACATAATACCTTGAAGAAAAAGTGATCCTTGTATGCACTGCCACTTAAAATCAAATCCTCAAAAACAAATACAGGGAAACATTTTCATTAAAATATTACCAACTATGTGTTATTACTTGGCTTAACAAAACGGAAATCTTTTTGCACATAAGTCTAAATATCTTGGCAATTCTTCCAAGGCTAACTTCAAAGTATGCTTAGCCTTTATAGATCTATCTTATACAGAAAATCAGTCCATGGTATTTTTTTTTTCTTTTTTGTCTTTCTGAGACAGGGTCTTGCTATGCAGTTCAGTCTAGCCTTGGGCTCACTTTGTAGCCCAGGCTGGTCTTGAACTTGCAACGATCCTGCTGCCTCAGCCTCCCGAGTGTTGGGATTACAGGCGTGCACCACCACGCCTCGCTTCCACTGTCTTTTTTAGGAATGGCAGAGAAACAAAGTATTACTGAATCTGATTGTCCATTCTGGCTATAATTGATCTCTTACTAAAAAATTTAGTGTGATCTCAAAACAAAGGTGTATCACAAACAAAATTATTATGCAATTCGAAGGTTAGAACTTTCAGTTATACCCCCCAGTCCTCAGAAGGGAGGCCCTAGAAATTTGGTCCAATCACCAACAGCCAGTGATTTCCTCTATCATGCCTATGGAATGGAACCTCCATTAAAAACAGTAAATGACACACTCCAAACAGCAGGCTACAAATTGGTGACTCCATGTTTGTGCCAGGAGGGCAGCACACTCTGATTCACAGGGACAGAAGCTTCTGTGCTCAGGACCTCACTAGACCTTGCCTTTGCACCTACTCATCCAGCTGTTCATTGGTATCTTTATTAGATCCTCTGTAATGAACCAGTACCTGTGTCTCCCTGAGCTCTGTGAGCCGCTACAGACAATTACGGAACCTGAAGAAGGGGTAGTGAGAACCCCTAACTCACAGCTCCTTGGTCAGAATCACAGAAGACTTGGGCTTGTGATTGGTGTAAAATTGGGGACAGTCTTGTGGGAGATCAAAGAGTCTCAGTGGGGTCCACGCTAACTGTGCCTAGCAAGCGTCACAACTGAACTGCTGGATACCCAGCTGCTATCTACAGAGAGCTGAGTACAGCCAGTGGTGGTGGTGGTGACGGGGAGACTCACACAGTGATGTCACCAGCGTTGTGAACACAGGCAACAGGCTTTCCTCCTGTATGTAAAGAACTTAGTACCAACTGATGTGTAACAGGCATTCAACAAATATCAGCTATTTATCTTTATTTTTGTCGGTTTTACGATCTTACAGTCAAACCTCACATAGATCTCAAAAGCAACCTCTCCCATGTTATTAGCCATTAGATGAAAAACAGACACACTTCAATAAGTGCATTTCTGGAATGCTATAATTGGTTTGCACTGAATAAGCACAGACTAAAAAGCTGCTCTGGAAAGCAGCAAGGAATGATAAAAAAAAAAAAAAAAAAAAAACCCCAAGAATGACACCTGCAGTTGCAGAAATGTCACTTGGTCTCCACAATGCAAAATGGGTGAAGGGGGCTGATCAAACATCTCCAAGGTCCTCCCAACCTCGTGATTTACTATTTCCATTTTTATTGTTTATCCTCAAAGAGTTCCAGTTTGCCTGAATGTAAATGAAAATGACAGCAATGTTTATCCTGATTACTTCCAAACATTACTGTAAGAAGTAAGTGCCAAAATATTCTTCAAGCAACACACCGTGTAAGAGTAAGAGCAGTTACGGATCATCTTACGGCAGCGTATGAATTCTTCAACCAGGTTCAATCGCCGGTCCAACTGAAAAGGGAAAGGATACTGAGTGCTCACCTTATCTTGTAAGGAAAAGGTCCCAGGAAAACCAGCGAAGAGAAACTTGTTCTTGACTTTCAACTTCCCCAAATTTGCTACAATCAGGTTATTTGATCTGGAACTTTCTGGGATTAGAAGAACAGGAGCACCAGCCTCAATATCTAGGAGAATCCGAGAACAGCGCTGAGCCTGATCTCTTACCTGAAAGAGGAAGGAAAACTACTTAGAAGCCCCATTATTTCCCTAATTTTACCAAAAAATTATCTCAGGTTCCCAAAAATCTTCATGAATGTAATTATTTATTATCTATTTAGGATTTTTGAGACAGTCTCTCACTATGTAAGTTCAGGCTGGTCTTGAACTCACTATGTAGCCCAAGGTGACCTTAAATTTTGAGCAATCCTTCTGCCTCGGCCTCCAAAGGTGCTGGAATTACAGGCAGGCACCACACTGCTCATGAATTAATAAAACAACTAAATATCAAGCAGGGCATGGTGGTGCACACCTGTAATCCCAGCACTCAGGAGGCTGAGACAGGAGGATCATTTCGAGTTCAAGACCAGCCTGGGCTACAAAGTGAGCTCAAGGTCAGTTTGAACCGCATAGTGAGACCCTATCTCAAAAAGACCAAAAAAAAAAGAAAAATCACACTGAGCATTTTCAGTCAGAACCACTATCAAGGTGATAGTGGAGAATCCCCAAATGCTTGAAAATTAAACTACATTTCTAAATAAGCTATAGGTCAAAAAAGAAACCAGAAGGGAAATAGAAAAATATCTGCACCAAAGTGATGAAAACAATATACTAAAATTCATTCACACAGGGCCAGGTATGGTGGTTCACACCTGTAATCCCAGCATCCAGGAGGCAGTGCTGAGTAGGAGGGTAGTTGTGAGTTCGAGGCCAGCCTGGACTACACAATGAGACCCTGACTCAAAAAACAAAAAAAGAAAAAAAAAAAAGAAAAGAAAATTCATTCACACATAAATTCACACTTAATAACAGTGTTTAGAGGGAAATATGCACCATTAAATGCTTACTTTAGAAAAGAATGAAGAGTTTAAAAATCACTTTTTGAAACTTCTACTTCAAGAAGCTAGGAAAAGAAAAGCAAATCAAACCTAAAGTAGAAGAAAGAAAATAATAAAGAGCAAAAACCAATGAGAGAAAACAAAAATCAAGTGAGTATATATACAGAATGCTGGAACCAACAACCACAGAATATGCATTCTTTTCAAGTCCAAACCCATATGTTATGGTTAATACATTGTGTCAACTGGGAAGTTTAAAAGTTTAACTCAGAGACTCAGCAGGGAGTCAAGGTTCTTTGTAAATATCCTCATCCTGTGTGATGGAGAACAAGGACATTTTGTGTTACACCCACCCAGAAGGTGGGGGTGGGTGGCCTGTGTATAATTTGAGGGTAGAGAAGAGGCTTGCATTTTTGCTTTTGCTCTGGCTGCTGCCTTGAAGTGCTGTCCCTGTGCCGTGCCACCCTGCCTTGGACCCAGCTGATTATGGACTGAAATCTCCAGAAACTGTGAGCTAAATAAACCTTTCCTTGCTTCACTTTGGGTGTCCGGTGTTTGTCTTAGCAACGAAGAAAAGTGACCAAAACAGCATTATTTGCTAAGAATAAGCCTAAGCCACAATAATACAGGCCCCCATAAATTGGCTAGGTACACAAATGATAAAACTGGAGGAGAAAAAACTAGCTATATTAATCAAGAGGGAAAAAGAAGGAAAGAAAAACTGCCAATATCTGGAAGAGGTGGGGGACACTGCTATGAACTCACTGATATTAAAAAGAAGAGGGACACCGGGCCTGGTGGCACACCCCTGTAATCCCAGCACTTGGGAGGCTGAGGCAGGAGGATCGCCACAAGTTTGAGGCCAGCTTGGGCTACATAGTAAGTTCAAGGCCAGCCTGAACTATACAGCAAGACCCTGTCTCAAAAAAAAGAAAGAAAGAAAGAAAGAAAGAGGAATCTCTGAACTTTTTTTTTAAAAAGTAAGAAACCTACCTACAGCTAAAAGCATGTGTAACTGTGAATGCTCAAATTTTTTTTCCTACAAAGCAAGGACATCCAATCTCATCACTTCTGTTCAACACTACACCATTTTAAAAGGTAACAATATGCCCCCTGGAAAATAAATAAATAAATAAATAAATATAAATAAAAAGGTAACAATAAGAAAAAGAATATTAGTTGGGAAGGAAAAAGTAAAAGCCTTGCTTGTAACCATCTACGTAGAAAGGCTTAAAGAATTTAGAGGAACCAGCATAAAAAAATTTAGCAAGACTGCAAGGTACAAAGTCAAAGGTGAATTCACAAAAGTTAACAGTATTTCTCAACCTTCAACAAATAACTCACCACTTAAGTTCTTATTAAATTGTTTTTTAAATTAATTTTTTTGGTACCTGTGCAATAACATCAAAAATTGTTAATACAGAACAGACCATGGTAGCACACACCTATAATCCCAGCACTAAGGAGGCTGAGGCAAGAAAATTACCATAAGTTTGAGACCAATGTAGGTAACATAGTGAGTCCAAGGCCAGCCTGAACTATATAACGAGACTCTGACTCCCAAGAAAAAAAAAAGGTACTACTGAGGAATGCATTTAATTAAACATGTGTAAGACCGGCACAACCAAAACTGCAAACATTGCTAAAATTAAAATTAAATGGAAAGTGATACCTTCCTCAAGGAGCCAAGATCTCAGTATTATTAGATGTCAATTCTCCACAAAATAATCTACAGATCCAATGTAATGCCAAGCAACATTATTACAAAATTTGACAGATGATTCTAAAATTCATACAGAAATGCAGAGAATGCAGAACAAACCAAATCATTTTGAAGACGGTTTCTTACACTACACACAGAATCATCACAAAACTCAGCAGTTCCTCTCCTACGTATTTTCCCAGGAGAAATGAACTCACGCAGCCACGTAGACTTCAGTGTGAATGTTCACAGTGGTTTTGATCTTAACAGCCAGAAACTGGAAACCACCCAGCTGTTCTCAACTGGGCCAGTCAGACAAAGGAATACTACCCAGCAGTAAAAAGAAACGAGCTGCTGCCGCCACTGCTGCTGCTGCCACCGCTGCTCAGAACAGCATGAGCGGACCTCAAAGGCATCTTGCTAAGTGAGAGAAGCCAGACACAAACAGCTACGTACTGCGTTATTTCACGTATACAGAACTCTTTTAAACAGGCAAAATGATCTTGATAGATAGCAGAGCCAGGCCTTCCAGAATGCAGCGGTTCAGGCAGGAGGACGCTTCCCGGGACTTGAGAAATGTTCTAATAAATCTTGCCTGCAGTTGTGATTTACAAAACTGCATAAGTGATACGAATATATATTACAAAGTAGGAACAAGACAGGTACTATCATTTTCTTCCTTTTGCTTATCCATATTTTTAATTTCCCATTTAAAAAATATTATTTTAATGGACAGGTGAAAATTATACACTGTACAAAGAGAAAGCTGCAACTTCACAAAATATTTTTTGAGAGGTCAAGTACATAAGTGAGAAAAACTTACAAACAATAAATACTGTTTTCATTTCCTAACTACATGTGACTCTTCATTATAAACTCCTGGTTACTGCCTTGGTTTTCAAGTACGTTTTAGAATTATAAATTAATTCATATTCACTGTCAAAAATATAGAAGAAAAAAGCAAAGAGAAGAAAACTGAAATCACTCCTAATCTAACCAGAGATAAATCCTGGTGCCATCTTGTCAGGTTAGCACAGGAATTAAGGAACTCTGAAGCCTAACTACCTGTAAGTGGCAAAAACCCAAACTCCAGATTTTTGTCTCAATATTTTAAAATTGCAGTATCGCCTTTTAGCGCCATCAAAAATCTGTACTCCTTGCCAAAGGCACTGGCATATACTTGTAAACCCAGCACTGAGGGAGGCTGAGGAAGGATGATGACAAGTTCAAGTTCCATCTGAGCAACTTAGCAAGACCCTGCTTCAAAACAGATAAATAAAAAGGACTGGGGTTGCAGCTCAGTGTGAAGGTCCTGAGTTCAATCCCTAGTACTTAAAAAAAAAAAAACTGTACTTATGTTGTTTAGTGAAAAAAGAAATTCAACAAATATAAAAGTTACAAAAGACATAGAAAAATTCTATTTTTCAAGTAAAATATAAAGGAAATAATTTATAGTCAGCCAAATCACATCTGGTATAGCTTATATTTTTAACATTTTAAATATCAAAATTAGAAGGAAATTTAAAACCACATTGGTTCATTATTTACAGACATCAGAAAATGTGGAAAAAATCCTGCTGTTAGGGACAGGAGTGTAGTTCAGTAACAGAGCACACACTACGCATACCAAGGACATGAATTCAAACCCCAGCACAAAAAAAAAAAAAACAGTACCACTGTAAGTCAAATACATCTGTCACCAATTCAATATTAGAAGGAAAGGAATTTACAGTTCAAACAAAATAGCCTCTTAATCTTACCAAATGAAAGTAGATCTTTAGCTCTCTCTGTAAATCTAAGTAATTCAAAGAGCCAGATTAAAGATTCTTGAGATCAGCTTTTCTCAAAGCCCACATCTTTAATGATGTTCAAGACAGAAAGACATTCCTTTGACCTTCTACTTGTCTTACTTAACTTGATAAAGTAAAATGTACCTTAGGAAGTTAACCCAGTTAGTAAAGTACAAGTGTCTCATTTCCTACCAAACAATTCACAGTAAGATTTACCATACATATAAAAACTGCTTTAAACATACACAATTTTAATCAACATTTAGCAGAGTTGAGCTGAAAGTAACAAAAAGTATACATAGGTTTCATCAAACAATACCATTTGTAAGAACTAATCCATAAAAATACTTCAAAAGTAGCCGGCGTGGTGGCACATGCCTTAATCCCAGCGCTCGGGAGGCTGAGGCAAGAGGATTGTTGTGAGTTCAAGGCCAGTGTGGGCTACAAAGTGAGTTCACGGCCAGCTCGAACTACAGAGGGAGACCCTGTCTCAAAAAGACAAAAACAAGCCAGGTGTGCTGGTGCACTCCTATAATCCCAGCACTCAGAAGGCTGAGGCAGGAGGATTGTTGCAAGTTCGAGACCAGCCTTGGCCACAAAGTGAGCCCAAGGCCAGCCTGAGCTGCATAGCAAGACCCTGTCTCAAAAAGACCAAAACAAAAATACTTCAAAAGTCAACAAAAAAAAACTTCTGTGCCATAAAGATAATCATGAAAAAAATAAAAAGGATAATCATGGAAGTATTCCTTAGAATGAAATGGTTAAAGCAATATTTTAAACATTAAAAAATAGGGGAATGGGGCTGAGGATGTAGCTCAGGGGTACCATACTTGCCTAGCATGCATAAGGCCCTCAGTTCAATCCCAGCAATGCAAAAAACAAAAAACAAAAAACAAACAAAAAGGAATAGTTAAATAAACTAACTTGATGGATTATGTAGTTATAACATGGGGCAATTATGAAAAATATAAAGCATGGAAAAAGGATATAAAAAGTTAAGAAACCTGCCGGGCATGGTGGCTCACGCCTGTAATCCCAGCACTCGGGAGGCTGAGACAGGTGGATCATTGTGAGTTCGAGACCAGCCTGGGCTACAAAGTGAGCTCAAGGCCAGCCTGAACGGCATAGTGAGACCCTGTCTCAAAAACACCAGGGCTGGGGATCTAGCTCAGCGGCCTAAGTACTTGCCTGGCAAGCACAAGATCATGAGTTCAATCCCCAGTGCCACAAAAAAAAAAAAAAAAGTTAAAAAACCACATTCTAAAAATGTATGACTATAATTAACATCTTTTACATACTTTAGTGTACGCTACTCAAGTTGAAGTTTTCCTTAAAAGTCTATGTAAACCATAAATGCAATATTTCACATGTAGTTACTAGTCCAAAATGAAGGTATAACAATATAAGTATTGGCAAACATATGAATTAAAAAGAATTCTTATACACTGCTAATGGGAAAATATGGTTGACACAGCCAATCTGGAAAACAACCCAGTATTATCTTGTCCCCACCCCCTGCCCCGTACCCCCCACCCCCAGCACCAGGGATCGAACTCACGACCTCACGCTTGCCAGGCAGGT
>RJWT010045244.1:0-11651 GCA_004365215.1 Cuniculus paca
TGATTACATTATATATATTATTTATTCTTATAAAACACAAAATAGTTCTTTTTATCCATTTATATTTCAAATTAACCATGTCTAATTAACATACATGAATGTAAAAATGCAAATTCATGTGCCATGCGCATACATACAAGCCTCTAAAAATACTCAATTGTTTTATATTCTTTCCATGTTGTAAATGTGTCACCCTGTCAGTGATTCACACTATTGCAGAATTTAAATTCTTAACATCATTAAAATTACATTCAAATGATTATCCTCATTTAGTTCACAATTTGGCAAAAGCACTATGGTAAAATACTGCAGTTACAGAAAAACTATGCACGAAGTACAACTACTGTACAAATACAGTTCTTAAAAACATTGTTTGAAGTGCTGGGTGTCAGCTCAAAGGGGCAAGTTGTGTTTCAATAGTAAAATAATAATGCTTGCTCTCCTAGAATTTCCAAACAGTTACAACTCAATACATTTTACACATCTTAAATAATAATCATTATCCTCATTTTCCACATGTTACCTTTTATTTAATGTTAAGTGCTTAAAATTTGTACTCCATGCTTTTAACCTCTGCTCTTCTCTGACAACATAAAGTCCAGGAAGAAAAACATGTATTGCATACTTGAGCAGATATTAGGAATACAAAAGGAAGCTATAAATACGTGTTTGCTTCCTCACCGAATTACTTTACATTTCTTAACTCAAGAATTTCATTGTTTTAATGTCTGTAGAAAATCTGTTGTTGCTACCATTAAATGCTTGCAGCTCTACGGCTGTGCAGAACACTCTGCAGACCTGAGAACATAGAGGCTGGAAGCCAGGACACAGTGGAATGTCAGGGAAAGAATGAGGACTTGTGAGCCTTCAATTTACCAGTTGACCCAGAGATGCTTCCTGCTTCTTTAAGCCTCAGTCTCCTACTCTGGAAACTGGAGATGATCTTTACCTCACAGATTATCACGAAGGTTAAGTGCAATAATTACGTACATAGAGTCAGTTTCACATATCTGGAAAATAGTCCCCATTAAACATTAATTCTCTCCTTCAAGCTCCTTGACTTCAAAAGTCTTACAGTGAAGGAAAATGTAAGATTATTGTGACAACTGGAAAGATATTAGGGATTAAAATTTCAAGGTAAATCCCTGATTTCACCTCAAAAATTGCTGGAGATTAACAACTTAAAGGTTTCAAATGAAACCACTAAAAATAATTAGAAAAAAATTGAGGTTACAGTTTTACATTCTAGAATGAAAAAGGTTTTCTTTCCAAACTGAACAGGAAAGATAAAACTACAGAAAATATTAATACAGTTAACTCAGAAAAATAAGTAGTTCTATACACAAAAACAAAATCCTTAAAAGATAAAAAGCAACTGGAAAATACTTGCATACTATATGACAAAGAGGCAATATCTTTAGTACATAAAATTTCTTCAAAACAAATAATACTGCTCAAAAGAAAAGTGCTTAAAAGGAAAGAACAAATGGGATAGAGGAAAGGATGGAAAAGATTATATATACATATGTATACACATATATGCATGTGTATATAAATATATACAAGGTAGATAACTGTACTACTAATCTCCGTTCATCAAAAAAAGTCTTTGTTTTCATTGTCTGATCGATCATTTTTCTCAGCCCTATAGCTTGTAATCTGAACAACTACTTTCAAGATATTACCTAGTGTTAACTTTCTATTTTTTTGAAATTTTGTATTGTTTTTATCTTTTTTGTTTGTTTTTAAAATAAAAAATAACCAATAATAAAAAGACAAACACCCACAGTGTGTGGCAGTGACCCTAAAGTCAGAAAAGGTAATTCATTCTACATTCAACAACTATTGGCAGTCCAACTCTGTAAAACAGGAGACAGAGAATAAACAAAACACAAGGAAATTTAACTACATAGCATTGACCTTCCAGTAAATAAAGAATAAATATAAGTCCCAGAAAAACTTAATCAAGGAAACACAAACCAAAACAATGCATTTCCACTTTGCTTAATAAAGATTTAAAAGTCTAGGTAGAGGACAAATTATCAGTATGTTTTAAAAGTTTTAAAGACTGCATATTTCTTTCTCAAACGTCTTTCTTTTAAGAATTTGTCTTCAGAAAATGTGTAAGGATACAGTGACAAGGATATGTTCTAGTCTTTTTTTAGTAATATAAAAATGAAAATAGTGGGTCATAGTAGTGCATGCCTTAATCCTAGCACTCACGAGGCTAAGGTAGGAGGATTGCTGTGAGTTCAAGCCTGGCCTGGGCTACATAATGAGTTCAAGGCCAGCATGGAGCACATAACAAGACCTTGTCTAAGAAAAAAAAAAAAAGAAAGAAAAAAAAAAGAGAGAGAAAGGAAAAAGAAAAGAACCCAAACCTGCACCAATAAGAAGTTGATTCAGTAAATTATGAAACATCTATACAAAAAAATACAACATGGCTGTATAAAACCATACTATCAACAAAAGGCACTATTGAATAAAAATAATAGGTTTCTAAACAGCATATATTACATGGCACCATGTTTATTCTAGAATAGGTATGTAAAAAATAGTTATGTACACATAAATAGCTGTAAGTACAAAAATGACTCTGGAATGACTATACAACAAAATATATTAACATTCTCTGGGTGTTTTGCTGTTGTTGTATTGCTGCTGGGAATGGAACCCAGGGACTCATGCACACTAAACACACACTCTACAATTGAGTCATATCGACCCTGTTTTTTTAAGTGTACACTTCTATAGGTTCTAAATTATTTACAGTAAACATTTTTAGTTTTATAATCAGAAATTTCCAAAATCCATTTCATGGGAATATTCTTTTAATTTTGCAGTCTAACTAAAGAAAAGAAACTGCCATAGGAAAATATGAACAATGCCCAGTTGCATACACATTCCAGGAAGAATTATGCCCAGAGAAGTACTTTAATTTGAAACACCAAAAGACAGAAGAACCACATTTCTTCTTTTCAGACATGCAGATGTCATTGCCTTAACCAATTTACAAGAAATGGCAGGCTCAGGGATCAATGAAACCAGATTCTCAGGACAAAAAGAGTCTATACTCCAAACAATATTTTCTATAGAAGAAAATAAAAAGATACCCATGGGACACATCCAGGCATGTTAAGTGAATATATGATGCCTGTGAAAACACCTATTAAATATTCACCGCACTGGATTATTTAGGCCCAAGTAATTGAAATTAGAACAGTTCCCTATCCAAGACATTTACATTTTAATATATAAAATCCAATTTTAAATCCCACTCCTGGAAGTCTATTGTAATTCCTACAGTGTTCTATGGAGTTTCTGTGGCCTTGCTCTCTTTAACTGGAAATCAATAAAATTAATATTTTTATGTCAAACTCATTTAACTTTCTGCCACCAGAAATAACCTTTATACCATATCAGAGATCCTTGGGGTTATCTGTTTCTTCCTAATCTCTTCATATTTCAATTTTTCATCAAAATAAAATCCTTTTATCTCCAAAATATTCATATCCTATTCATAACTAATGACTTTTTAAAAATAACTCTTCTGACCTACCTCATTAACAGTGTAAAAATCCACTTATCAAATATATATCATTAGCCAGTGAATGCTATCTTTTGTTTTGAAAATTATATATATTCAGAGAGTTTAATTCAAAGGTAACTTTTTTTCATTTTACTAAAAGGTGTTACTTTGTTTGGTAACATAACTGGTAGACTGCCAGAAAAGAGAGCTATCAGGCAGCAGCAATATAAACTTTTAAAGGTGGAAGAATGTGAGAAGGACCATTTCACAACCATATCCCTGTGTGTATGCTCTTTGTTTTCTTCATTGCATCTCACAGCGTGCTTGGCTTCTAAAAGAAGGAGCCCCATCTGTATGTGCCACCTGGACTAGAAGAGAAAGGAACTAATAGTTTTCCCTTTTCCCAGATACAAATAGACAGCAGAATCTATGAGATAGGCCAGGCAAAATAAGTTAAGTCCTGAACAGATCCTGACATCTCTTACCTAAAGTTTCCTTATTTTTGAGGCACTTGGGAAAGCAGACTAGAACTGGAAGAGACCATGTTTTGACTTAGTCACGCTGTATCAACTTGACCGAATTGAGAAACAACTAGATTAGTAAAGCACACTTCTGAGTATGTCTATAGGGTATTTCCAAAGATGATTGGCTTGCAAGACAGCAACTGAGGGAGAAGGATATGCACTGATTGTAGGTGACCCCATCTAATGGACTTGAGCCAAGAAGAAATAAAAAAGGAAGAAAGAAGTCTGCTCAATTTTTTTGTTTGGTTTTATTTTTCAGGGTTTGTCCTTGGTTTTGGGGTTGGTTTGCTTTGACTGGTTTGATTTGGGATTTTGAGACCCATTATTCTTTGGTTGGTTCAACTTTTGCTATTATTGCCTGCAGACATCAGTTTCTTCAACCTCCACTGCAGACTTTTGTCAGTGACTCCAGAGAGATTTCAGGCTTCAGATCTTGGACTAGCATTGTACCCTTGATCCCTCTTGCTCTGTACTTTATAGCTTGTTAGACTGAAAAGCTCCTGGATCCTACACCTCTTTAGTGCATACACAGCCTTTGTGATCTCTCTCATCTCTGACCCTGTTAGCCAACCTAATAAATCCATATATATATGCTATTGATTGTTTCTCTCTAGAACCCTAACACATGTTCTCAGAGGCATAGTCTTGCTCTTTGGACCTCTTTTTCTCCTTGTGTAAAATAAATTAGACACATATATTTATGCCTATTCAGATACATTCTAAAGATTGAAAGAAGTTCCATGCTAAGATTTCTGCAAATTTTCATAATGAGGAGAAATGGGGGATTAAATCCTTGGGGTTACTTCTGACTCTGAGCTTCTGCACCAGATAAACCTAGACAAAGATTTCTAAAAGAACCCCAGTGGTTCTGTAATTGGCCATAACTGGGAATTCCTGCACAAGACAATTGTTGCGGGCCCTTCCAGCTCTAGCAGTAGGAGTTTGACTTATACTTAATTCCTTAACATTGTTGCCCAAGGAAAACTGGAAAAAAGCTGGTTACCATGATCCAAATCAAGGACAATTCTCTTGAGACATAAAAGAACAAGAAAACATCCTTCCAATCAGCATCAAATGCAGAAATAAAGTGGCTCAGATATGTGCAGCAGAGGTCTCCCATGTGCTTTGCAGAAAATGGTATAAAATAATCTTTAAGTGCTTTAGTGGCTGCCATAATCAAACACCTAGTTTAGACCATTCCAGCAGTTTTTCCTTCACATGGAGTAGCTTCAGTTTGATACTACTGGTCAGGTTATCTTCCTAGGTCAGCTTCTCTGCTCTAACATCAAACCCTCAGCCCCAAAGAAGCCCTACTCTCCAAAGATCTTCAGTGTTAAAAATAAAGTGTCCTTATGTCCAAATAGTCACAAGGTCTGGAAAAGGGGAGAAACACACATGAACAATGAATTAATCTGAAGATACTGCCCCCTCTGTCCTTCCTCAGGAAAATGTAGCATGAGTCCTAGAATGAAATTGGCCCCAATATTAACCAGGGTCCCCAGAGGACCCAAACAGCACTCTAGAAATAGGATGATATGCGTGGAGAAGGCAGATATTTACAAACGTGTTATTTACAAAGATGTGGCTTAAGGGAATAGTGAACCAGTTGAGCTATTACAACCCCAATATGAAAGATACAGGAGAGAAAGATATTATTGGAGTATATACTGTATGCTATACAATATATATTGTCTATGTTTATATAATTATATAACAATGAATTGCACAATTTGTAATATAATTATTATATACAAAATAAATATACAGTAGGTTCAGGGATCAAAGCATTAACCAGGATAGCCAAAGAAGAATAACTAAGATATAGGTTCTTCTCATAATTGCATTTTGTTTCTATTGGCTCACTTAAATTTACTCATTTTACCTATTTATAAAGAAACTGTAGGGCACTTTATGAAGCAAACTGTCCATACGGCATATGGATAGTTAAGAATATAATCAGAAATTAGTATATGTCTTTCAGTAATAACTGTAAATGTAAATAGTCTTTTCTTCATTAAGGCACTAATTGGAAGATTGGATTGAAAAATAAGACTCAACTCTTTGCTGCCTGCAAGAAACACACCTCACTGCAAAGGCATACATAAACTGAAACAAAAAGGATGGAAAATGGTATCCTATGCAATTGATATCCAAAACCAAGTAGAAATATCTATACTCATATACAACAAAGTATATCTCAAACCGAAATTAGAAGAGACTGAAGGGTACAATCCATCAATCCACATTAGCAAACACAATTTTATAAAACAAACACTACTCAGCATAAAGGGACATATTGGTCCTGATACAGTAATAGTGGATGATTTCAATACTCCACTCTTACCAATAGGTAGGTCATTCCAACATAAAACCTCAGCAAAGAAACATCAGAATTGAATTATACCATAGATCAAATGCCCTTTGCAGACATCTACAGAATATCCCATTCAACCACTGTGCAATATACATTCTTTTTTAGCAGCTCAAGGAAATTTCTCCAAGATAGACTGTTTTATGACATAAATCAAGTCTAGAAAATAATTGAAAAAAAATCTTGTATATTATAAGATCATAATGGAATGAAACTAGAAAACAACAACTGAAACTACACAAACAGATGGACATTGAATAATCAGTGGGTCATTGGAGAAACTGAGTGTGAATTTAAAAATGCTGAGAATCAAATGAAAATGGAAACAAGCACACATATCAGAAACTGTGGGATAAAACCATATGAGAAACTGAAGTGAGATGCTTGATACCAACTACAATAGAATCAGGAAAACAATTCCATTTAAATAGTTTCAAAACATAATATACCTAAGAATAAACTTAATTAAGGAGGTGAAAGATCTCTTTGTGAAAATTCCAGAACACTGAAGAAAGAAATTGAAAAAGAAAATAGAAAATGGAAAGACTTTCCATGTTCATGGATCTGCAGAATTAATATTGTTAAAATGGTCACACTACTGAAAGCAATCTACATATTCCATGTAATCCCTATCAAAATATCAGCGTTATTCTTCAGAGAACTAGAAAAAAAACTAAAATCCATATGAAAGCACAAAAGACCTAGAACAGTCAAAGCAATCCTGAGACGGTGAAAAAGAAAGAAAGAAATGCTGGAGGTATCACAATACAGATTTCAAAATATATTTGTGGATATAATAACAAAATTGGTAAAGGACTGGCATAAAAACAGACATTTAGACCAATGGAGTTGAATACAGGATACAAGAATAAATCTACAGAGCCACAACCATCTTATTTTTGGCAAAGATGCCAAAATCATGCATTGGAGAAAAGACAGCTCTTTAACAAATAGTGCCGGAAAAAAACTGAATATCCATATATAAAAATTGAAATTAGATCCCTATCTATTGACCTGTACAAACATCAACTCAAAACAAATCAAAGATCTGGATGTAAGACCTGAAACTTTAAAACATGTCAAAGTATAGGCATAGGTAATGAATTCCTCAGAAGGACTCCAATAGCTTCAAGATATAGGCACAGGTTAAAAAAAACTTCCTGAATTAGACTCCAGTAGCTCAGGAATTAGTAGTAGCAAATGGAGTTGCATCAAATTAAAAAGTTTCTTGCAGAAAAACAATTAACAGGCTGAAGGGACAGCCTACAGCATGGGACCATCTTTGCGAGCACTTCCAAAAGAAGATTAATATCAAGAATACATGAAGAACTCATCAATTTACTAATAAAATAGCAAACCATTCAATTTTAAAAGGGCAAAGGAACTGAGCAAACACTTCTCAGTTAAAGAAATACAAATGGCCAATCAATGTATTTTTAAAAAGTCTGAAAAAATTTCAACATATTTAACCACCAGGGCCAGGGATTTAGCTCAGTGGCATAAGTGTCTGCCTGGCAAGCGTGAGGTTGTGAGTTTGATTCCCAGTACCGGGGAAAAAAATGCATATTTAGCCACCAGGGAAATGTAAATCAAAACTACTTGAAATTTCACCTAATCCCAGTCAGAATGGCTAACAAGAATACAAAAATGATAAATTCTGGTGAGTATATAGGGGAAAGGAACATTTCTATACTTTTGATAGGAGTGTAAACTAGTAAAACCACTATGGAAATCAATATGGAGATTCCTCAAGAAACTAAAAATAGAATTACCATATGATTGAGCTATATCATTCATTTGTATATACCCAAAGGAATCAAAGTCAATATACTACAGGGATAACTGGGTATTCATATTTATTGTTGCAGCATTCACAATAGCCAAGTTACAGAATCAGACTAGGTGCCCATCAAATCCAGATGAATTAAGAAAATGTGGGAGATATACATAATGGGGCATTATTCAATCATAAACAAAATCATTTGCAGGAAAATTGATGGAATTGCAGGTCATGAAGTTAAGTGAAGTAAGACAGACTCAGGCAAAGATCATGTTTTCTCTCATATGTAAAATCTAGAGTAACAAAAGATGACATGAAAATATAAGAGAGACTGTTAGAAAACAGGAAGATGATCGGGAAAAGGGATAGAGGGGAATAAGGATAGTTATAAAGGAATAGGTATGAGATAATATGTTATGTGCATGCATAAAAATGCCACAATGAAACCCATTATTATATATAAATATGCATCCATGAAAATAACTAATAAAAACTAAGCAGTAAAAAATCATATAGGAGAGGTAGAGATGTTCTCCAAGAAGCTTAATAAAAAATAGTAACTACTAGCCGGGCATGGTGGCTCATGCCTGTAATCCCAGAACTCAGGAGGCTGAGACAGGAGGATCATTGTGCATTCGAGACCAGCCTGGGCTACAAAGTGAGCTCAAGGCCAACCTGAATGGCATAGTGAGACCCTGTCTCAAAAACATAAGGGCCAGGAATCTAGTTCAGCGACCTAAGTGCCTGCCTGGCAAGCACAAGGTTATGAGTTCAATCCCCGGTAATGCAAAAAAATAAATAAAATAAAATAGTCACTACTTTGAATATGAAATAACTTTGACTTTCTTGCCTGCCAAGGCAGAAAACAGAAACAGTGGGCTGTAGCCCATTATTTTCTAAGCATTCATGAAGTCCTGACTTTGATATCCAGCACTTCAGAAGTAAAATTAAAAGAAAAACAGACATCATCCACTGATGAAATGAATCATGCTATATCATCAATAAAATGAAGGGAAAGAGAGAGTTTCCTATAATACAAATGGACATAGTCCAAAGGCCATTGAGTAACCCAACTTACAAGTCTCCAATGAAGTTACTGCTGAAGATATAAAATGTCCCTCAAAATAAATGTCACTCAGGACTGCCCTTAAGGAAAACTGGAGGCTTCGAGTTTTATTATAGTTTGGTAGAAACATGTGTCAAGGAGCTAAGCAAACTATCCCAACAATAATTCTCCTCTCTGGTCATCTAATTATATATATATTGGTAATTGATACATCAGGTCCTCATACAAATAGGAATGAAATCTTAATACATATATTTCTATTTTTAAAAGAAAAAGGCAAACGGGGCTGTCAAAAAATACAGGAAATTATGTGTTTCATTTAGAAATATTTTAAAAGACAAATTACCATTTGGGGGCTTGTTTTTTTTCTGTAGTTTGTTTTTATTGAGAAAAGAGTATTGTGTTAGTCTGAGTTACATTGGCTAGTGGGTTAGAGGATGATAGGTACTGATTTTAGGGCCACAAGAATGGTACAGATGAAAGTGAGATATTTGAAAGACTTGTAGTCACAATCAAGTCCTTTATTCTCCACTGTTTTGGCTTTTCTGGTTCACACACACTTTCTCATTTCAGTGTGACTCTTCATTTTTCTGTAACCCAGAGAAAGAACTTTTTAGACAACTCGAATAGAAGTAGAGTAATTGGAAATGTAAGTTCCGGAGACGGAAACTTGAGACTAAAGTCTGAAACTGCCACTTTCTGGCTATGTGACCATTGAGGATTCACCTAACTGCACTTATTTGTAAGACGGGAAAATCATGATGCCTCCATCAGAGGAAGGAAATGTGACAATGCATGTAAAGAACTGAGCACAGAAACAGCACAATAAATGGTAGCTATTATATTTATTATTCCATGTCCTATACTTATTCCATAGTGTCACAAGGCCTCTTTTGCAGCTGACAGATGGTAATGAATAATGCTGGAAAGCAATCAAAGATACTATGCTCTCTGACGCTGTCACTCCTATCCCACAGGAATAAATGATGTACCATGTTAACATTTCAGCCCAATTGCTTCCAGCATACCCCTAACTGTACTTCTCAAATTTTATCACTTTCAAAACTTCACCTGGCATGTCTCCACCGAAGTATTCTTTTCACATATAATTAATGATAGCCAGCTCAATTTATCTGAATAAAATCAATGAATTTGAATTAGGTATAAACTGCACTAACCAGACCTCCATCAAACATTATGAGAAGGGTTTGCCCCAGGCAGAATTACAGATCAGAGATAGTTTGGTTTCAAACTCCTACATACATACACCACTACTTTCATGAGTCTCTCCAGAACTGTTGTATACACAGCCAGATCCCCTGATAAGGAAGTAACTGATAGATGTGGATGAATCTGTTTCCTGGGAATATCTATTCACAAATAGAGCACTATTAAGAGCAAAATAACAATAACAACAAGCTTGTATTTAAAGGAAGGAATATAGACACTGGCTTGAGAAAAATCCAGGGCAACAAAACTCCGTTGGTGCTTGTCACATTCCAACATGATGGATTGTCTAAGGTCAAACTGTAAAAGTTCACCATAATACCTTAAAAGTAGGGCTAGCATGACTACATTCACAAAAATTCCATTCTAGAATCATAATATTGAAAAATTTCATAAGATACAGCCCAATTAGTTCTCAGATTTTGACCAAAATATCTCCTAAGCTCCATAACTATGAGGCTGGTGAGCTAATTCCAGAAGGTCTGTGGATAGTTAATTAAGCTTACAGGTGTTTTAGATATATCTGGGGACCACCGGAACAATTAGAAGACCAAAAGCATTAGTGTGCTTAACTTTAATATCGCTGGTGGTCAGCCAAAATGAGGGTCACCCTACAAAATAATTGTGAAAAATAGTTCCAGACTGGAAAAATGTAAATAATGTATCAGCCGCTGATGTTTTTAAATTTTGCTAACACCCAGCAAAGCTGAGAGAAATATCAAATCTTTCCCTGCCACTGTCAAGTGGCCCAGTTTTCTGGGCTAACCAATTGAAACTTAGAGCCGTGTTTTATTGTCTACTGCCTTATGCATTAATAGTATCAGGGCCACAATAGTTCAAAATAATTACAGAAGTGAAAGGTAGTAATTAGCAGTACAAATTAGCTATTAAATGATTCAGAAATTTCAAATTAAGAAGATGACCTTTACACTTCTTATCTGGCAGTGAAAAATTGGGTTCTGATTTGAGTGAAAAAAATAAGCCATGCTAATATATTACGGATTTTTTTTCTCTTTCCAATGGGAAGTGGGGCAGGTTAATTAAAAATGTGATACATAGTGTGAATTTTAGGGTGTCCTTTGGTTGCTTTCTTACCTACCTACTTTGACAGGTCACCTTCCTCTGTAGTACTCCTTGATGCTTTCTCTCATAGT
>RJWT010045245.1:0-11639 GCA_004365215.1 Cuniculus paca
AACCGTCACAGAAAAGCCCTACTGTTCATTCACGCTTTGCCTACACTGAGAAAAAGAAGTTTCTTCTTAGATTTTAGACCCTGGAGATTACCCTTATATATTGCAAGCTCGGCTATGCATTTCAAAAGATAGTTTTTTATGTCATTTTTTTTCTTTTTTTGGGGGGGTAGCAGGGTTCGAACTCGTAACCTTGTGGCTTGCCAGGCAGGTGCTTTGTGCTGCTGAGCTAAACTCTTGGCCCTTGTAGTTTTAATAAGTTTCAAAATATCTGGTGTTTTATCAGCTTATCTGGTTTTCCATTTACAAACAATAGGAATTCTCCATGTATACTTAAAAAAATCTTACTATAATAAACTTTATTATTATTTTTTAAAAGACAGGGTCTTGATGTGTAGTTCAGGCTGACCTTAAATGCATCAATGATCCCAGGCTGGTCTTGAACTCTGGGTGAACCTCCTACTTTAGCCTCTCATATATTACTATACCTTCACATATTACTAAACCTTCTCAATCTTAGTTTGGTTAAACTAAGAAAATGTGTTTTAATGAAATCATGAAGTTAACTCAACGTTAAAGACAAAATAATAATCACGTGAAACAAGTGAATTATTTTACCTCCTATAAAGTGGTATTTTAAAAACATACAATCTATCTACTTGTCTCGCGCTAAGGACTGTTTTGTAACATGCAACATTCATCTTAGTTTTAGCAATTATCATGCATATTTCTAAGTGTTTGCTTACACTTCAAGGAAAGTATGAGTGGGTACCCTGTATCGGACAAGTTATAGTAAAGGCCCCTGCTATCTAGATCTTACAGTGTAAGAGGAAGAGGCACAATCTTGTTGAGTACAACAAACAAAAAACTGGATGCTTTAAGGACATCACAAAAGATTCAACTCTATGTCTAACATAGAGTTAGCACTATAAGAGAAGCACCCATATTAGTAGGTCACCCTAAGGATTAAGTGAGTTCATGCATCTGAAAGTGCTTGTAGGTCAGGTCAACACACTTCTTAAAATATGTAATACTGTAAGAATCAGAGTTTAACAAAAATAAAACACTAGCTAAGGGTAAGCTTGGACATGTAGGGCACAAACTGGAGACAAGGGGACTCAAAACTATAGCAATGAACTGTGAAATGTAAATTTATTTACTTGAATTTACTTATAGTTTAGAACTATGGGAAAATATATATACTAAGCCACTGTAGCTGAATCTTGGGAGTATATATAAGATAATATAGCATACTTAATGGTAATAACTTACATGTAAAATATATAAATACAATTACTGTTGTACAAATGGAAAGCAAACTTTAAGTCTGAATAATATATAGTTTTCACAAAATATATAATTAAAAGACATCTGCAGTTCAATTATGAAATGTCTACTCTCAGTTGGAATATACACATACCTCAGCTAGAAATTTATCACCAGATATAAAATAAGATTGTAGTGTAAATCATTCTCTATTTTTAACTAACAATGTACTTAAAGAATGTTTCCAACATGGTTGCAATTTCAAGTTTTCAAAAATGTTCTAACGTGCAAAATTTATAAATTTGTCTGCTGAAAAGGTAATTCACTTAACATTTTTTTCTCTATTGCTATCCTATTTTAAACTATCACAACTCTTCTGGATTCCTGCAATAGTAATCTTAATCTAAATTATCTATACACATACACTTTTACTCTTGTAGGTAGGGTCTGTTGTACATACTGCCCATATTACAGCCAGAATATTTTCAATGACCATGTACATAAATTCTAAAATATGCCTATTTAAATCTTAGGAAAAAAATTTCCACATTTTTAACAATTCTCTAATCAGATTGTGACATACAATTGGGAGTCCTAGTGTAAACCTGTTTAAAATCCTTCATCAGCTTTCTACAGCCTTTGGACTAAAATTACACATCACTGTGATCTATAAGGTTCCATATATGGTCCTTTTCTGACTTTTTACCCTAATCTCTTGCTGCACTAATATTTTCCATCCTCAAACAGCTCATGCTCTTTTCTACCTCAGGTTCTTGTATGTTTTTCCTACTATTTAGAATGTTTATGTACCTTTTCTCTTGAGTTAATGCCCAGTCATTTGATTCAACCAGATGGAGTCAGTTCCTTGAGGACACCTTCAGGCTAGTCTCCCTCATTCTAAGTTAAATCGTGCCCCTGCTCCACCTGATTTATACTTCTTTTAAAAACCATGTACAGTACATGCCTCTTTCTTAGCTATTCATAACAAACAACACTGAGTTTTACTCCCAAAGAATAAAGCTTCAAAACCTTTTCTGTGAAAAGACAATGACAAAATGACTTTTCAATGTTGTACCTTTACCACAAGACAACTTAGCATAGGGTCTTGTTCAATATCTATTTGTTGAATAAATCAACGAATGTTTTTCCCTTTCCCTCAAAAGTCTGTGAGCATGCACACGTATACACATACATCATCCTTAACAAGTAGTTAAGTATTTCTCTAAGAATAAAAGAAATTTCTATGATTTAAAACAGATGAAAATTGAATCTTTAAGACTAAGTCTGATACAACCTAGACACTGTGACCAACTTGAAAAGATCATAACTGAAATTTTGATTTTTAAAAATAATTCATGAAAATGCTTTGCAAAAACAAAACAAAACAAAAAAAAAAACCTGCCAACTATTTACAGTATAGTATAAACCAACCAACCGAACAACCAGTGGACTTCTTCCACATTGGAAATCTACGACCAATTTTCCTTGAAAATACTGAATGGCAATCTAATAGTTTATGGCAATATTAAGATTACCTGATCTCTAATTTTGCCTGAAAGTCACCTATGGATGATTCATGTATTTAATGTAGATTTTAATACTATCTGGAGATGAATTGTTTTTAAGGGTCTAAGAACCTTGTTGACAGTTTTATTTTTTGTTTTTGTTGTTCTTTTGCAGTACTGGTGATCAAACCCAGAGCCATTAGGCAAGAATTCTACCACTAAGCTACATGCCCAGTCCTGAATGTTAAAAATTAGAAATATATTTGCATGAGAACAGAAAATCATTAACTAAGCAGTGGAAAAATCCAATCAGTTTTAGGTTTCTTTCAATAATTTGTGAACTTGTTCCATCTGTAACTATATCTTTTTTTTTAAATCTAAGAATAGTTCATAAAGTATCTCAGAGAAGTATGTAACTTTAAACCTAAGACAACAGCAAAGTATATCAAAGCTAACACAAGCATAAAGACCAATGAGAATGGTTGGGTTTTTAAAATTATTTGTCAAATGTTCTCTGTTTACTAACTGGTTGCTTTACTCCTTTTAGTCCCCAGAAAAGCCCTATAAGATTCTAGGTAATCTTACTATATTTTACAGATGAACACCCTGAAATACACAAGCTTCTGAAATTATTTTTTCTCAGAAGACCTATGTTGATACAGTAATTCTGTTATTAACCAGGGATTGCTGAAAAGGACTTTCTATATTATACTGACAGAAAAAAAAGAAATCTATATGATTTAAATATTATCCACCATTAAGTACCATGAATACAATGATAAATTAAAAAATGAAGTGCCAAAAGATAGCAATAAAACATTATTGTTACTTTAGTACAAATATTATTGATAAAGTTTTACATTATATCTAATTTTCATATTTGTTAAATATTGGTATATTGTACCTTCTTGTACATACATCTTTGCATGTTGTTGGAAGTGGTTTTTGCCTTATAAATTCACAGTAGTAAAATTGCAAGTTCAAAAAGTTTGGTTTGCACATTCAGATTTTAATAGAGCCTAACTAACAAATTAGCACCTTTTTACAAAGGTTATCAACATTCATGTTTCTCCAGGTGTGGCAACACATGCCTACAATCCCAGCACTTGGGAGGCCAAGGCAGGAGGATTGCTGAGAATTGCAGGTCAGCCTGTGCTACACAGTTAGTTCAGGGCCAGCCTAAACTACACAGCAAGATCCTATCTCAAAAACCAAACCAAATCAATACACAAAAACAAAACAAAACAAAAAAGAAATCTGTATTTCCACCAACAATTTTCAAATGGCCATTTCTTCATGTTCCTTCTTATCAATTTTAGGTATTAATCTTTTTAATCTTTGACAATGTGAAAGTTAAAAATAAGCAGTGCTGCTCCTTAGAACCTTTCTCCACCATTAAGAGCTGATTACAGCTAACCCACTCTATTCATTTCTTTCCACCTACATTAAATTGTTTTGACAGCCTAAAAGAACAAACCAAAGATCACAGTCACATGACCTTCCATAACATGCACATTTCCAGACTGCTGGGGGTGGGGAGTCAGGCAACAAATAGAACAATTGTTCATCTCAGTACCATCCAAACAACAGTACCTAGTATATTATTTGCTGATGTAATATCTTCTTGAATATAAGACACAGTGCTAATGTTTGGTACAATTTGCACATCTTTAGAAATAATTTTTTAAAATTATTTAATTATTTCATTTTAGACATTCTCTTCCTTCTCTATCTTCATATTTTAGTATTTTCTAAAGTATCAATCCTACCCTTTTCCATTGTTCATTTTGTCTCAGAGGCAAACTTTCCAAATCAATTCTGAGACTAAAGTAATGAAATTGGTTTTCATTAATTAAACTTAAAATTTTCACTTTAAGATGATGACTGTATTCCAAAAGGATCTGGTCCTCAAGTCTTTTTAACCTTTATAGTACACTTTGTTTTTAGCAATATTCCAAGTTTTACTGCTAAATTAAGACTGCACATAAGTCTAGATATAAAAATATGGGTGGAGAGTGTCTGGAATTTCTTGATTAAAATATTCTATGTCAATATTAGAGTCCTCCTTTCTTATCACTTTCTACACTACACTGACTTAGCAAAGACTTGAGCATCTATTCCATCCTTTTTTTTTTTTCCTAACAGTAATACTAACTGAAGTTCAGTATTAGAATGTAGAAATAAAAACTTGCCTTTAGGCGAAGAATACAGAGGCTTGAAACAATGCTTTCCAACACAGTATAGAGAATCCATATTTTAAAAGAAATGAATCATATAAGTAACAGTCTGGCATATTTCTCATAGGGCTATATGGTGTAACAACAATTCAAAGATGATCAAGATACTAGATACAGGTAATTTATTCTTGAAAACTCCTGAATTAAGAGGCTAAAAGCCTAGGAAGTCAGGCAAATTACTAGAAGCAAAATAATTCTCACGCAAAAACTCTTACCTGCTACCAGGTATAGCAGTGTGTGCACTTTGGAGGTTGAGGCAGGGGAACTGCTATGAGTTTGAGCCCAGCCTCAGTTACACAGTGAGTTGAAGGCCAGCCTGGACTGTAATAGTGAGATCTTGTTTCAAAAAACAACAAATTCTTCACTTCTAAACAAAGATTAGCATGCCTTTAAAGATGCTTTCAAATACAATATGAAAATTATTCCTGCTTTTTTTGGTGGACACATCTACAGATTAAAATCCTAGAACAGATTTTTTAAAAATGATTTTCTAATCTGGTACTCTCAGAGATGAAGCTAGCCTATCTGATAGAGAACAGTCTACATTAGACAAATTTTTCTTGACAGGTAAAAATATGATAATTACAGGGGGTATAGGGAATAGGTACTATGTCCCTTGCTTTTCATAGTTTCCTAAGAATTATTCTGAAAAAGGACCACTAAGGGTGGAGTTGGAGTTCAAAATAAGAACCTGTTTTTTTTTTTTAGCTCCTCTATTGGTTCCTTCTTCCTGCTATGGGGCTCATCTTTATTTTACTTCCTTTATAGACAAGCTTCTGTTTAAAGCCACATGAAGGCCTGGCATGGTGACGCACGTCTATGATTCCAGCATGCTGAGGCAGGACTGCTGTGAGTTTGAGGTCAGGCTGGGCTACATAGTGAGTTTAAGGCCAGCCTGCACTACTCAGTAAGATACTGTCTCAGTGAAAAAAAAAAAAAAAAAGCAACATGAAGAAAAAATCTATTTTCAATAAAGATTGAAATGTTTTCTCAAATCAGATATGTACTAATTTGTAGATTCTATTGATTAAACATTCTCCACTTAACCCCCAAATCTGGGCCACAAATATATAAATTTGAGGCCTAAAGGATTCTCTTCTTACCTGTCTTTTGGAAGGGGGCACAAAAACCACACAAAAGATGTACAACCTGGCATATATAGGTCAATACTAAAAGTGTAGCAGACATGTATAATAGATGAACAACAAAAAGAAAACATACCTACTAGAAAGTGGCAAACTATTTTCACTAAATGACTGATGGTATCTACTGCATACATAGCAAAATTCAAAACAATACTTAGCCTATCACATGAATGTGAAGCTTTTTTTTCCCCTAAAACACACAAGATCAATTTGAATGTGAAGGCAACTAACTTCAGCTATTTTAGGTACAGCCTCATACTGTACTGAAACATCAGGAAGCAAACAGACTGGAGATGAAGGGAAGGTGAATGTAGATGAGGATAAAGATGGAAAAAAGTCTTGCTCATTATGGAAAGGAAATGTTATACTTCAGAGACTGTTTTGCAGCAGACAAAGGGAAAATACTTCCCAAAGTTCTTTTGAGTGGTCACCAAGGGAAGACTAACAAAATGCAACTGAAAAAACTCATATGGAGTTATTAGCACTGAACATTTAGTGGGTAGTCTTACAAGAAACTGCCACAGTAAGTAAATGTGGTACTGAATATCACAAAGACAAGAATCTCAAAGAATTCATTGAGCCCATTATCCAAAATTTGTTTTATTTTGTTTATGAAAGAAATCAAGAAAGTAGGGGGACCAACCCCTTCCTGTGAGCGAGCAGTGGCCAGGCATCCCAAGAAGAGAACCAAGAAGAAGGTAACCCCCTTCCTGTGAGCCAGCGGCATTTATGGGCCAGGCCAACCCCTCCCTGTGAGTCAGCAGTGACCATGCACCCTGGGAAGAGAACTGAGAAGCTAAACCCTTCCTGTGAGCCAGTGGCAGTTGTGGACCTGGTCAATGCCTTTCTGTGAGCTGGTGGCAGCTGAAAAGAGAATCATGCATCCTGGAAAGAGAATCAAGAAGAGTTAACCCCTTCCTGTGAGCCTGTGGCAGTCGGGGCCAAATCGACCCCTTTCTGCGAGCCAGCCGGTGCATGGGCTGGGAGACACAAATTGCCAAGGTCACCCTGTCCCCATAAGCAACCAGCTGACTCAGAGAAACACACACTGAGATGACAGCCACTGAAGTAAAAAAACAACTTAATGTCTGTATTGTTTGATTGACTTTGCAGGCCTAAAGCTGGTAGTCTGAGCATCTATTTAGAGGATAACAATATGCAGTATAGCAACTATGGGGGATTTTCTTCTGAAGGTGGCAGTCATTGTTAAATCCCTATTATCATTTTAAAGTCCTATATCATTTTCACTGTTCCGTTTTGTTTGATTTTATCATATCTAATGGCATAGGCAACTTGTTTTGAAGATAACAAGACATATTATGGTAGCCATTGTTGATTTCCTATTATCTTATTTTGAAGTCTTCTATTGCCTTCATTGTTTTGTTTTGATTGGTTTTATTCTGTTCTGTTTTGTTTGATTTTATTATGTCTGATGGTATGGGCAGCTATTTTGAAGATAACAAGAGGCAATATGGTAGCCAATGATGATTCCCTATTACCTTGAAGTGCTATATCACTTTCACTGGTTTTGATTGGCTTTACTGTTTTATTTTGATTTTCTCTTTAAAATAAAATAAAAATTAAGAAATCAAGAAAATAAGCCTTTTATATAAAAATAAAGTAAGTTTGACCTTGTACTCCCCATTCATACTTTATGTTATTTGTTTATTTTGAGGCAGGGTTTCACTGTATAGTTCAATTTGGTCTTGAGTTTATTGTGTAGCCTAGGCTGACCTTGAACTCACAGTGATTCTCCTGCCTCAGTCTCCTGAGTGCTGGGATTACAGGCATGCGCCACCATGCTCAGTCATATTAATTTACTGTATGTATGTATGTATTTGCCTTTTTGAGTCAGGGCTTCACTGTACAGTTCAGGTTGGCCTTGCATTCACTTTGTAGCCCAGGCAGGCCCCGAACTCACAGCATTCCTCCTGCCTCAGCCTCCCAAGTGCTGGCATAGTAACTTTAAATACACAGAACTTTTATATGTATTACTTTTTTTTTCTAGATCTTATCTTTATCAGTTTAATGGTAATCTCTTTCCTTTTTACCTGTACTGCTCACTTGGGAAGACTAAACATTTCAAATTTATAGGGAGACTCAGCCCAGAAAAGAATAAGGTTTGAAGGTTCAAGAACAAGAAAAACAGCCCAATTTCAACAAAAAATAAAACCTGTCTTAACAGAGTTGAGACTAAACCCTTCATATCTTGATTCCTAGCAAAATCTCACTCGTTTAATGTAATGTTCTATTAATTATGGAATCCAAATTAATATTTGCAAATGTCCACTAAATGTTTTATAACAAAAGACTCAATATATCTCAATCCTATAAATTTTTTTCCAAAAATAATCTTATCTACTTTAACTTTCTTAATTTCTCTGTCTTCCCAAGGAATCTCTGTAATTCCATTAGTTCCCATATCTCTCATGTTTTCCACAGCTGGGGAATGGTAAAGGTCACAACTCTCTATATCAAAATAACCACTGTCTGATTATTCTTTTCAACCTGCTCATTAGGCAGCAGACATTCCCAAGAAAACTATTCTTGTCACATCAACACTCTTGCCTAAAAATAATGGATGTGGAATTAACCTATTTTGCTAAGTAAAATAATCTTTAAAGGAACTTATTAAAGATTCTAGGATGACACCTCTGTGAATTAATCTTTAGAAAGAGAGACTTCTTATGGCCAGCAAGTTTGGGAAATACTATTGAATTAAATCCAAATTTCAAACCTACTTGGATCCACTTTATTTCTCAACCCTCAAGCAACCCACCAGAAAGAACTCCTGCATTCATCTGCCACGTTCATTGCCTCTCTTGCACTCCCCTTTTTCTAAAGTAACTGCCATGAGTCTTAATTTCCTTCTCAGTAAAATGGAAACATCATCTTCCTTGATTTCTAAGGAATACTTTATCTGTCATACAAAGTATAATAAATACAGTGAAATGCTTAAATTTTTAAAGTATTTATTACAGTAAAAGACATATTGCCATTAATTTTCCTCAAAATACTTCCCTTTCTTTTTTTTTTTGGTACTGGGGATCGAATTCACGACCTTGCACTTGCCAGGCAGGTGCTTGTGCCACCAAGCTATCCCCCTGGCCCATCCCCCTTATTTCAAACACACTTATCTCATAGTTCTTGACGCTTTCTGAGGCTGTTCTGAAAGTCTTCATTCATGAGTGTTATCTTTAGTTACATTGTCATAGCTGCCTTGATGTCCTGAATCAATTCAAAACATTCACCTTCCATTATCATTTCAACTTTGGGAAAGAGTCAAAAGTCTCATGATGCCCAATTAGGTGAATAAAATGGACGCAGACCCACCATATTGTTTTACCAGTCTTGACTTTTCATCGGATGTCACTCAGCAGCAGTATTCCCTGTATTTTTTAAACACACCTCATTAAAGACAATCAGGGAAGAGTTCTTCTGGAACTGCTTCAAAAAGTGTTAAACACAATGGGATAAGTGTATTTGAAGTGAAGGTGAATATTTTGAGGGAGATTAACAGCAATGTTTTCCTGTAATTTTTAAAAATTTGAACATTCACCACATATTTGATCACACCTCCTACCACAAGTATGCTTTGAAAACTGCAAAAAAATTTACAGGAATTAAGAACATTATTTTTATGTCGGCTCTATTCCATTGATAGCGATTTCTTCTTCCACATACATTTCCTGAATATAATTCACATTTGGCCATTTTTACACGATAGTGAAACAAGTCATCAGAATTAAGCATTTTCTTAACTTGGGACTACAGACAAAGCAAGAAAGGCTAAAAGAACCTTGCTTTCTAATTTAGACAATTAATGTATGTGCTGGAGTGGTGGCATGTTTGTAATCCCAGCATTTGGGAGGCTGAGGCAAGAGAATTTCAGGTTCAGGCCCTGCCTGGGCAATTCACCAATTCAGTGAGACCCTGTTTCAATATAAAAAATAAAAAGGGCCAGGGATGTAGTACTGCATAAGGGCCCTGGGTTTGATCTCTTCATCCAGCGATGTACACTCTATCAATCCTTTCGGCGGCTCCTAAGGCAAAATGTATGCTGTGGCTTATCCAGTTGATTAAAAGAATTCACTAGACAGAGTTTGGTGTCTGAATTACTTTAGCAAAATGATAACTTGAGGGCAATTCAGTATATTATTAATTTTGTTAATAACGTAATTTTGACTGGAGAAAGGTTGGCATGTTCTTAACAAATATGGGTACATTTTCCTGGTCAACTATTTGCGCTGAATTCCTTTGGTGGCTGAAGATAACATTTCTGAAGATATAATTTGTAACTAAAAAACATACTCTTATAAAACTGCTATTTATAAAGTAAGAGTGCAACAATTTGGGTTAAACTGTCAAAAACATTAATTTGAAAATGTATTTTTGCATTAGCTTTCACATTTCTGGGACACAATACCTGATAGCCATAACTTAGAGGAGGAAAAATTTAATTTGGCTAAGAGTTTCAGAGGATTCAGTCCATGGTCTGCTGGTTCTAAGACAGAATTTTCATGGTAGAAGAATGGAGGTGGGGTGGGACAGAGAGGCTAAGTTCACGGTGATTGGGAAGCAAAGTGAGGAACAGTGCTAGAGAGGAAAAGGCCAACTCAAGGTCATGACCCCGTGTTCCATTCAAAAGTGTACTTTATGAATTCTTGGGCAGCTCCCAAGCCAATCAAGTTGACACAGCAAGTTTTAACCCTCACAGGTTTTGATTTTTTAGTCATTAAAAAATAATTATTTCGGAGGAGCTAAAGATAGCAGAACAGTAAGCAGCAGAGTAAATAGTCTCTCTGAGAGAAACAGTTCAGATGCTGGAATATCACATCATGGAGAGGACAAGAAGGACGCAAGTGGGTCCCCTGGACCAAGGAAGAATCTAAAATATGAATTGAAGCCCACAAAGAGGAAAAAAAAAAAAAGAATTTAAACAAACAAGAAGGTGGTGGCTGGCAGCGCCTCAGCCTGGAGCCAGATTCACCCTGCCAGAAGACCTGCTGAGCCTGGAGTCGTGCAGTCACGGTTGCAATCATGGTCGCAGCTGCGGTCAACCCCAGAGGTCTCTGCAGAGAGGCGCGGGAGTGAAGGAGAGTGGAGGATGCAGAGATCTGTGGACATGGAGATCTGCACTGGCTGTTGGTGAGTGCTTGGAATTACATACACACACACACACACACACACCCCGCCCCAAGGGAGAGAGTGATTGGCTGGGCTCCATCTTGGAGTTGGGCAGGTTACATCGCTGGGGGCCAAGACTGCTAACCACTTCTGGCGTCAGCGCCAGGTTGTGGGTGGACCCGCGGAAGTTGCTTCCACTGAGGCCAGAAAAACCAGTCATTTGGGAGCTCCAGGTTGTGGGCGGACCCATGGAAGCTGATTGATTGGAGATCCGTTCCCATGCGCCTTCCAGCCAATATCGCGTAGGTTCCTAAACAGCTTAGATTCGCAGGGCCTGACGAGGTCTGCTCCCCTGCAAGCCC
>RJWT010045247.1:0-11646 GCA_004365215.1 Cuniculus paca
ATGTAAATTAGTTTTTAAATCTTTCAACTTTTTCTGTCATGAAAAATATAACCAACATTTAAAACAGATTTGAAAGATTGTCAGTATATTTTAGAACTATAAAGGGATTCAGAGATGACAATGTTTTTAGACTGCTACTGTAATCATCCTGGTATTCTACATAGATAGAGCTAAACCTTTTAAAGCACTGGATACATTCCTGAGGCTGTCAAAGCTGGTAGTGTACTCTGAACTCATCCATTTGTGAGAATGCTGCAGTAAGAGAAATACTGTTTGACCCCCTCTTTGATAGGTTAAAATAAGACATAACTTCGCCAAATGACACAGCTAGTAAACAGAAAAATTAGAATTTGAACACAGGCAATCTGTTCTATAGTTTGCACTTTTAAATACTCTACTGTATTTTTCTGCTATTATTTTTTAATGTATTACAGCGATTTCAATATACAAAGGAACTTGTATTGGAGATATTTTAAACCAAACATTTCTTACTGTTTTATTATATAATCAGTTTTAAACAGTGGGAGTAATTTGACTTGTCTAATTCACAAGTTTTAATTTATTTTTGTATATGTGATGAGTAAATATTGAAATATTGATGTTTAAAGGAATGTTAAGTATTTATGGGAGTATTAACACTAACATGTCGAATATTGAAGAAAGCATAGGGAGTAGTGAGTGTTGCTGTTTGTACACAATACCTGAAACACTCAGAGTGAGGGCCTTGAGGGTGCCAGACATATGATAAAAATGATGGCTCTCACCTAACTGCCTTGAGCTGTACCTGAGTTCATCATGAATAAACTTGCGATCTGTATACCAGTGAGAAAGCTGGTGGTACCGGAATGTAATAGGAAAATACAAATGCTTTTTCTAGAAATCAGAAGTAACTGTCATTTTGTTTATATCTTTAGTTAAGCCTTACAAATCATATGTACTTCTTAATTTAGATTCACATATAAAACTAACATACAGAGAAATTAGATGAAAAGTATTTCAAAGAAAGGGCTTAATGAATTCCTTATCCGTAAGAGATTCATAAGGAAGTATTTATACTTGCAATGTGATGAGGTCTACAACATCGTTCAAAATGGTAGGATAAGTCAAAACAACAAATTAGATACTACCCATGTTAGGTATGTTATAGAGAAAAAGAAAAGTATATACGTTGAATTTCTACCATTGCTGAATCTATATGGAGATGGTATGAATTATTATTGTTTTCATTTCATCTTTCTGTATATATGGAATTTTTTATAGAATTAAGTATTGAAGCAGTCATATATTTTAAATCTCACTTGTATTGTTACCATATTTGAAAATTTACTGTGTGTTCAGAGGCAGCATGAGACACAGGAAACCTTCTTTTTAGAGCTTGCTTTCTCTCTCTCTCTCTCTCTCTCTCTCTCTCTCTCTTTCTTTCTCTTTCCAAAGTTTATAAAATTTATTTTGGGAGAGTCTTGAATGCAGTTTTCTAGAATGTGTTTGCTTGTATTTACAGCTCAATATGGTGGGTGTGTTACTTATACTAAGTAGGTCTGAACATTTATAATGTTTTCTTGTTGCACATTCTTTTCAGTCATTCCAAATTTAGCGTCAATACATTTGAGCAGTGGCTTGGATTTCCTTGGTTTTGACACTGTAGGTCTTCAGATTAAACTATTTAAACTCTCTGTGCTAGTTTCTTAATCCCCAAAACTGTGATAAATAGAAGTTTCCTTGGGTGGTTCGTGTGTGAATTTCCTCAGTGAGTATATAGAAGTCTTAGAACTCTGTATCAGCAGCCTTCAAATCATATTACCTATTTTTTGTTCAAAAACCAAATAGTGTTAGGCAATCACTAACTCACATAAAGTAGTTAAAAGTCTTATAAATAGAACCAGATCTTATACTCTTCGAGTTCCAAATCTCTTTTTTTTCCATTCTTTTTTTATTGGTTATGCAGATTAGTGCTTTTTATTTAGGCAAATTTCTACAAGTATATAACATATTTGATCATCCCTCCCTGCATTGCCACCTGTCCCTTCCTTCTCCTTAGTTCACATGTTTTTCCCAGGGGATGTTTCAATGTACATAAAATATTTTGCTCATGCCTATCTCCCTCATTACTTGTCCTTACACTTCTCTCCCCTGGATTCCCTTCTTTTTGTCTAATAATAGTCTCTCTTCTACTCTCTTGGCATTTTTTATTTTGAGGGAGAACGTGCAAAGTATTTCTTTCTGAGTCTGGCTTATTTCACTCAATCAGATGTTCTCCAGATCCATTCATTTTTCTGTAAGTGACAGAATTTCATTCTTTATGGCTGAGTAATACTCCATTTTGTACATTTCACATTTAGTTCAGAATTTCTATTAAGTGTAACTGTACTTTGTGCAATTTCAGTTCTAAGTTTTAATGAACTGTACCTTCCATTTTCAATGGCTTATGGCTGGATGGTTTCAAAGTTGATGTAACTTTCAATTTATTTGTTAGTCTTATAGAAACATTAAACAGACAGATCGCTATAGGCTTGACTTATCCTTGAGGCTGACTTTGGTCCATTTTATGTTCCCTTATTAAGGAAGGAAGTTTTATAGAGTTTCTTGCGTTCCTAGCATCATATTTCTGATCAATTCAATTGAGGGGGTCTCGTATTTTATACCTAGAGATGCTAGGTGCTTTATGTGCATTTTCTTATTTAATCCCTACAGCAAACCTATTGAATTAACCATGTTATACCTAGATCACTTAGGAGCAAAACTGCTTTCCAAAGAGTCAAGGAATATATCCAACATTACACAGCAAGTAGGTGGCAAATCTGAGGCCTGAGGCCAACCTGCTGATCTTATACGTTCCAACCTTTTAGCATCTTTACTCTTCTTAGCCTAAAGAAAAAATTGCAATAGTTAAATGCACCTGCAAGCCTATATTAGATCCTGTGATTCTGCAACATTTATGACAGAAGTATGGGCTGAACAATCTTGGGAATAATAGAAAGTGGAAACTCACCGTTTATCCTATTAGTAGCTGAACTGGTCAGTTCTTAGACCATTGTGTGCTTACTTCCTCATCTGAGAACAAAAGTAGACAGTCTCCATATTTCTGGATAACCAGGAAGGGCAAATGACAGAATCTTATGTGGCACACAGCATGAAGTATGTTTTAGTGTATAACGTCGCACGTCTCATTGACTCATAAAGTGTTTTTGTTTGGATCTTCGGTGCTACCCATTTTCATTAGAATGTTCTTAACACACCATTAGTCCTCAAGATTTCTGAAAGTGGTGGTTCTATGTTGGACCCTTCCTGGTGGATGGCGAAGCATTTTAGAAAATCCTAGAAGATGTGAAATTCATCTGGGACAGAAAAGTCCCTGTGGGCTGGCACACAGCTCAGGCTCAGAAGCCTTCCACAGACACAAACCTGCGTTTCTGTTACGCTCATTGTGAAGCCGGGCTGTGGCTGCCTTATCCTACAATCAGTTGTTCATCTCGAGTGTTTTCTTTCTTTCTTTTTTTTAAATTGTTTTAGTTTTAAAACAAGCTCTGGTAAGTTTTATTAACAAGAAATTTTGCATGGTTTATTTCTCACCGGTCTGTTATGACTGCTTCTAACAGTATAAGAATCACCTGGATCAAGGATCTCCAGGGTGCATCCTCTAGTATTTTCCACATGCTGTGCCCAGTTCTGTGTTATTGCCACTGTAGTGGTGGACACCAGTTTTGGCCAACGTAGCATAATACTCGATTTCAGATTTCCTCAAAGCTGGGTAGTTGTTGGCAAGGACACCCAATTTTGCTTTGCTCTGTCTGATAATCTTCAGCATCTGCTTGTCCCCCAGCACATAAATTTTCCACTTTTTGTAACAAGTTGGAGTCTAGAGTTGATGTATTCAGAGAATTTGTTCATCTTCTTTGTGGCCGCCATTTTCCTGCCCCAGGTGCGAATGGCTCTTGACCAAGCACAGCTGCTCCAATGGCCTGGAGCAAGAAAGAGTGAAGTGTTGCTTTTCTGATGACCATTGTCATTAGGGTAATTCACTTGATTGGCAGCTTACTTGTTCCTATTACTGGATTCTCTGCTAATGAGTATTCATCATCTGGACAAATACATTTTAAATGAAACTTCTCTTGGACGAGTAGTGATACTCAATTTTGTTTATACAGCAATTATTTAAAAATAAGAATGCCTTGTGTTTTATTTATTTCAGAAAGCTAAGCTTACTAGTTGTATTTTTTTGTCTTTTAGAGACAGTCTCACTATGAAGTTCAGGCCGGACTTGAGCTCATTTTGTAGCCCAGGCTGGTCTCCCACTTGAAATGATCCTCCTGCCTCAGGCTCCCTAGTGCTGGGATTACAGACATGCGCCACCATGCCCAACTTAATCTTACTGGTTTGGAAAATGTAAAACCTTTGGTGTCATTCTTAAAAGTGAAGATATTAGTAATCATGTGTTAGTACTGGCTAGATGTAGTAACCAGGAGTCCTAAAATATTCAACTCAGTTACATTTGATGATCATTAATTTATTTGTCATCAGATTAAATTAATTTCTCAGGGGTAGTTTTTTTTTATTTTAAAGAGAATAAAATAAAACAAAACAGAACAGAGTTAAACACAACAAAGCATTTCAGAACAGAACACTGCAAGCAATACAGTTCTTCAAAAACATAACAATAGGAGATTAACAATGGCTACCCTAGTGTCTCTTGTTTTCTTCCAAATGGTTGTTCATACATTCACACACAAGAAACTCAACAACACAAAATAATGTAAAACCAGATAAAGCAAAAGAGTGAAAGCATTACAGGTCTTCAAATCAGACAATAAGAAATCAACAAAGGCTACCTTAATGTCCTTTGTTTTATTCAAAAAAGCTGTTCATATCTTCTCACATATTGCAATCAAATAGTAGAAAAGAGACTTAACCTAATCAAATCAAAGAACAAAAGCATTATTGGACTTTAGAACCTTTTCCCCATAGTTATCAGGAATTTTGTATCTTATTGAGTCTTTCAGTTTCTTACACTAGGGAGACAATGCAGTGTTTACACAAGTGAGTTTGATTTATTTCACTTATGAGTATGGTCTCAAGTTGCATCCATTTACCTACAAAAGCCTCAATGTGATCATTCTTTATAGCTGAATAGTACTCCATTGTATAAAAGTATCACATCTTTTTTTCCATTCCTCAATTGATGGGCATTTGGGTTGTTTCCAAGATTTGGCTATTGCAAATTGTGCTGCTATAAACATGGGTGCACATATATCACTGTGGTATGATGATTGCACTTCTGGGAATATGCCCAGAAGCAGAATAGCTGGGTCAAATGGGACTTCCAGTCCTAGTTTTTGAGAAACCTCCAGACTGATTTCCACAGTGGCTGCACCAGTCTGCACTCCCACCAACAGTGGAGAAGGGTTCCTTTTTCCCCACAGCCTCTCTAGCATTTGTTATTGGTGGTTTTCTTGATCCTGACCATTCTTTCTGGAGTGAGATGGAATCTCAGATTTGTTTTAATTTGCATTTCTCTAATGACCAATGCTGAACATTTTTTCATGTATTTATTTGCCATTCATATTTCTTCAGCTGAGAAGTGTATTTTCATCTCAGATGCCCATTTTTGGACTGGGTCTTTGAATTTTGAGGGCCTGATTTTTTAAAAATTCTTTATATGTTCTAGATAGAAGACATTTATCTGAAGGACAGTTGACTAAGATTTTCTCCCAGTTTGTGGGTTTTCTTTTCACTCTGTTGGAGATTTCTTTTGACATGCAAAAACTTTTTATTAAGACAAGATCCCAGTTGTTGATTCTGGGAAGTGTTTCCTGTGCAGTTTGACTTTTGTTCATGAATTCTCCACCTACCCCAATGTCTTCAAGATTTCTACCCACTTTGTTTTCCAGCAGATTTAGTGTTTGTGCTTTAATATTTAGATCTTTGATCCATTTTGACTTTAGTTTAGTGCATGGTGATAGGCTTGGGTCTAGTTTTAGTTTTCCGCATATGGAAAGACAGCTTTTCCAGCACCACTTATTAAAGAGGCTATCTTTCATCCAGTGAACATGTTTGGCCCCTTTGTCAAAGGTAAGGTGGCTGAGTGTGTTTGTACTTGGGGTTATATCTTCTAATCTATTCCATTGATCCTCAGGTCTGTTTTGACTCCAGTACCATGCTGAATTTATTACAGTAGCTTTTTAGTATAATTTCAAGTCTGGGATTGTGATGCCTCCTGCCCTGCCCTTGCTGCCCAGAATTGCTTTTGCTGTTCTAGGTCTCTTCTGGTTCCAGATGAATTTTAAGATTGATTTCTCTAGATCTGTGAGGTATGCTAATGGTATTTGGATGGGAATTGCATTAAATTTCTATAATAATTTTGGGAGAATGGCCATTTTCAAAATGTTTGTTCTTCCTATCCATGAACATGGAATGTCTTTCCATTTTCTGAGATTCTCTTTGATTTCTTTTTTCAGAGTACTGTAATTTTCATTGAATAGATATTTTGTTTCCTTCGTTAGGTTGATTCCTAAGTATTTCATTTTTTTGGATGCTATTGTGAAGGGTGTGGTTTCTCCTATTTCTCTCTCAGTGAGTTTGTTGTTTGTGTATAGGAATGTTATTGATTTCTGAGTATTGACTTTGTATCCAGCTACATTACTGAAATTGCTTATGACATCCAGAAGTCTTTCAATGGAATTTTGAGGGTCTTCTACACAGAGTATCATGTTATCTGCAAATAGTGATAATTTAACTTCTTCCTTTCCTATCCTTATTCATTTTATTTCTGTCTCTTGCCTAATTGCACTGGCTAATGTTTCTAGCACTATATTGAATAGGAGTGGTAATAATGGACATCCTTGTCTTGTTCCCGATTTTAGAATGAAGGCTTTCAGTTTTTGACCATTTAATGTGATAGTGGCTGTTGGTTTGTCATAGAATGGCTTTTATCAGATTAAGGTAAAGGCCATCTATTTCAAATTTCTGTAGGGTTCTTATCATGAATGAGTGTTGGACTTTATGAAAAGCTTTTTGTGCATCTATTGAAATGACCATGTGATTCTTAGCTTTGGCTCTCCTGATATGGTGTATTACATTTATTGATTTGCACATGTTGAACCATCCTTGCAGTGTATAATCTTCTTGATGACTTGTATTCTTTCAGGGGTAGTTTTGAACTGAAATGAGATTTAATGGAGTTAATTAACTGAAAAGTCACTGGATTGCTCTGGGTAGTACCAAGAATTGAGGTCATTCTTTTTATATTTGTGAAGGCCAGAACAGGTGGTATGAGGTATGATGAAAATCTTACTTAATGAATCAGAAAAGAGCTCAGGGTATACATATATCTATAAAACAAATTGACTACGTATAAAATAAAGTGACTTGATATTAAAATGATTTTGTAAGTCCCAAGTATAGAAGGGTTAATGTCCAAACTATATAAATAAAATACTTATTGACTTGTAAACAATGGAGGATGGATATGCCGTCTAACTTTAAAAAGTCACATGGGTAATACTAGAGATACTATTGTGCACTTAACTCATGTCTTCATTAAGAGAGCACTTAATATAAGAAAGTCAGTTATATTCATTGTGTAACAGTGAATTTGGCCTAGCGAAGATGAAGAGTCAGCCTTTGCACTGGGCTTCTGGTATGTAACAGATGTCCTTGCTCATGAGGTGTCTTTGTTTAGGGTGAGGCTGGCTATACTGGATCTTAGAGACGCCCGGAAGTCTTTAAGAAGGGGCTGTTTGAAAAAGCTCCACATGTCCGGTGGGGATGTTAGATCTCTTGGTGTCAGTTGACCTGGTCTGAGTTCAACTGCACAGGAATCAAACGTGTGTACAGGGCATCCCACTGGGTACCCTTCCTGTCTCTCACGAGTCATTCCTGTTCTCTATTCCCCATTCCTGTTCTCCAATAAATTTTCCTACTCATAAAAAACAAAAAGCGTCTATGCAGTGAAGCCTCAGTAAAAACTCTAGACAGGGACTTGGACGGCCTACCCCTGCTGACAGTATTCCACGCGTATTGTTTGGTGGTGGTGAGGACAGCGTGTGGAGTTGGTTGACTTTGGGATCCTCCCAAGGGACTGGTAGAGCACACCTTGGACATTTCTGTGTTGATTCATAGATGGATGCATTCAGGTACTGGGTACACATGGTCCCTGGCCTGTTTCCCTGCTCTGCCTCCCAGGTAGGATGAGCTAAGCAGCCTTGTTCCACGTCGCCCTTCTGCCATGGAGCCAGATGACCACAGCCTGAGCCAAATCAACCTCTCCTCCTTTAAATTGTGGGTGTCAGGTATTGAGTCCAGCGAGGGGAAGGCTGATACATTGTTGGCCTTCGTAGCTAATACATTGTTACTCATTAATCCCAGGAATATAATTTTTCTTGACTCAGTGGGGAGAAGACAGTATGTGTAGGGTTCATATTTATAGTCCTCCTGAATTCCATTATGTATCTTTCCCTTTGGCGATTTTAATTTGTATTTTCCTCTCTAAACAGTAACTAACAGTACCAAAGCTTTCTAGGAGCTTTTTGAATCCCTCTAGCAAAGCATTCAGTCTGAGGTGGTTTGGGGACCTTGCCACTGAACCTCTAATTGTTATCAGAAATGAGGGCAGTGGGGGAGGGGGAGAACAGTACTCTGAACTCCTTGAAGTTTGGCTAACTCCAGGCATTTATAGTAAACATTGTAAGCATCGTTAAACCCTTTATTACCTTCTGAGTTTTTCTAGCCTAAATTACATTCTTTTGGTGTTATTTATCTATCTAGAAAAAAGCACAAGCCAAGTTTTTTAAACAATACTTTGAAAATTTCTAATGACATAAATTTAAAATTACTACTATTTTTAATGGAGAGTTTCAAGTATAGGAAAAACATAGATCATAGCAGGACTCCTATAGCTTGGTTATATATATTCGTCCAGTGGTAGCTGTTTGCCATATTCACTTCTGTCATGTTTCTGATTATTTTAGAGTAATTGCAGATACGATCTCATACCTAAATAGTTTTGTATCAACTATAAAATGAGACCATTTTATAATTATTCGCAAAGGAGTATCGTCATTGTGCCCCACATCAACGAAGCTTCCTTGATATCATGTAATATTCTTTGCATTTTAAAATTTCTCAAACGAAGCATAAATATTTTTTAATTTGTTTAATCACTCAAGTAAGATAAGGCATTGCCTTAGTCCACATGTTTCTTTAGTCCCTTTTAGTCCCCGATCCCTTTCCCTGCCCCTCTTTTTATGACATGAAGGTGTTGAAGAGAAGGTCCCATTTCCCTAATTCCTTCCCGTACCTCAGGTTACTCTCTAACCTGGCCCTCTACTGTTTCTGTGACTCATAAGCAGGAAGTTAGACTTAACATTTTGGTTAAGTGAATGTTTAAGGCTCTTGGAAAGTCTCGCACCTAAGTGATGCTTGTGGACCTGCTGTGTTCCTTCTGATGTGTATCATTCCCGATTGTTTCATGAGTCATCTTGCTAGCAGTGTTCTGGGGATTCAGGTGACTACAGCATGATTTCTTCATGGTAGATTTGTGCATTTCCCTTTCCCATCTGTATGTTGCTGTGGAAAATGGAACTGGAAACTGTAATTTTCAATTTTTGTGCCGAACTCTCTAAATTGTACTGTATTCGTTTCATTTTATTGTTTTTCCTAGCTAGATGCATAATTTTGAAATCTATAATAGGAAATTTGGGGACTTAATCCTCAATTTTTGTGGACCATATTCCCATTTGACTAGATCTTTTGGAAATGAAAATTTGCTGCCAGTATTTGTTCTTCAAGCCAGAAATCCCTTAGTAAAGCAAAACCATCTCAGAAATCTTTTTCTATAGGTATATTTCTGAACAACATTAGTTTCTACCTTTTTTTCGGAATCTACGAAGTGGGAATATTGGGAATTGTTTCTGGAAAACTTGTGAGGGGAGACAGTGCCTTCACACAGCAAAGGTAGTTCAGTAGAAACATCCAGGGAGCTTTTGTCCAGCCAGGGGAATCCCATCTTCATCTCTTACATGCCAGACTCAGAGTCCATCCAAGATTTTGCTTAAAAGATGAAAATAAACGCATAGGTAGACCCATGTTAACAAATCACACTCTACAGAAAAGTGCCGCCTATTTCCTGCCTGAATCCCTCAGGTGAGATGGGGCCTGACTGTGACCTGCAGGGCATCGCCCTTGGGGAACAGGGGTGAGCGGTGCTGAGGGCTGCAACTGCTCAGGTGAGCAAAGGGAGCCTGTGCTGCATCGCATGGGCCAGAGCCACAGAGCGGGGCTCTGCTCTGCTGCGCTCCGTGTCAATGGAAGCGTTTCAAGTTGCTGCTCAGGCCGCATTTTCTCTCCCACTCTGAACTATTTTTCCCCTCTTTTCTACCAGGAAAACCTTAATCTTAAGAAGAATACAAGTTACTTCATCTCTGAAAACATCGCTGAGTTTCGCTCCTTTTTACCGATGATAGAACCTGCTGGTTTGCAATTGATCACAGTGTATGGTTTTTTTTTTTCCCTCTAAACTGAGGCACCTCATTTGGGTGTAGTCGCACATGGCGGTAATCCTGGCACTCAGGAGACTGAGGCAGGAGGCTCTCTGTGAGCCCAGGGCAGCGTGGGCTACAAAGTGAATTCAAGGCCAGGCTGAACTGAACTGCATAGTGAAACCTGGTCTCAAAAAGACAACAAAAATTTAACTGAGGTGCCTCTAAGGCTGAATGCTGTCTCCCTCTCTCTCCTCTCTCTCTCCCTCCCTCCCTGTCTCTCTCCCCCTCCCCTCCCTGCATTTCTCTCTCTCCTCTCTCTCTCCCTGTTTCTCTCCCTCCCCTCCCTCCCTCTCTGTCTCTCTGTATGTTAGTCCATTTCTAGAATATTGTAATCAATAAATATCTGTTGAATGCATACATCTAAAACATCTCATGAAAGGAAATAAAGAGATGAAGGAAGAATAAAGGAATAAAGGAAGAAAGATGATCCATAGATTTAAGTGTCTTTGACTTATAATGTATCACCAGCCGCTAGTGCAGAAAGGTCCAAGTTACACTGATAGTAGCATTATATTTTCTATTAAACTGAAAATTTAATTTATCTACTCATGAAATTAACTTAATGATGTTCATAACTCTCAAGGTTCAAAAAACTCTTTATTTTTTTTTTAAATTGTCAAATGAGCCTCCTTGGGAGTGTATGACATGCTACAGGTGAGTGTAGCGCATTTTGTGTTTGTTAAGTCCTCGCATTGCGTCATTAGTGGTACTAGATACAGGTATTGAGCCGAGCAGAAATAACTAATGGAAAAGAAAATTTATGAAAGAGCAACACTAAGGAGGGAACCAACCCAGCTTTCTTAAGGTCTATGTAGTCAGTGGAAAGAAGAGGAACAAAAAGTGAGAAGGAAGCTCCAAAGACGAATTTTGTTTGAAATCTCCTCATTGTCTCCAGAGCTGTGCTAATCAAAGGCTAAATAAAAGTAGATGTTAAATTCTGGCTTCAGTGTTTGGCAGTCAGCAGTCACGGGGCAGGGTAACTGGACTGGAATTCCAGCGCCGCATTTTCCTAAGGTCCAGGGAGGAACAAGAAGAACAGAAACCTGGCTTTGCATTCTGTTCCTCCTTGGTCTCACAATCTTTTCAGTATTTAGATGAAAAGGGAAAAAAT
>RJWT010045248.1:0-11656 GCA_004365215.1 Cuniculus paca
TGGAACCTCTGCTCTGGACCTTTGAAACACGCAGCTTTTAGAGAATCTGACCACCGCCACACACAGGCATTCAAAGACACATGCACGACATTCGCACAAACACACCCTCTCACACATGCATGTGCTCACACACTTGACCTTGACCCTCAAGAGCAGGAAGCTCTTTTTTTGCCCAGGAGCACTGGCGACCATGCTAGCTATGTAGAAAGCCTGATGCTTTGAAAGCTTACACTGAGTCTTTATCATTTACTTGCGGTACCCCACATGCATAGCAGATTGCTTAGAACAGTGTTTAATATTTGCTAAGTAAACTAGTAACTAGATGTTCAGAAAAGGGAGTTCTGAGTTCCAGTCACAGTCTGGGCTGACGAGCTGGGTGATTCGGGGTAAAAGGTCAAGTTTTATCCTAGGCCAGCGGTGGTGAGCCAATGGCACACATGTGGCAGGGGGCACCCAGAGTCCTCTCTGTCAGCATGTGAGCCAACTTGCCCCAGCAGGGGAGTATTCAGATTTAACTGCAGTGTTGGCACTTTGAGATCAGTAAGTGAGTTTCTGGTTAGTGCACTTGGTCTCTAAAAAGTTCACCATCACTGTCCTAGACTGACCTGAAAGAGTCTCGTCAATTTAAAAATGTCACCTGGAGTGTCTTTATGCTAATTAATTAAGTCCTGAACAGTCCTTCTGCGTTTACCTGGACCCTGAAGGGCAAAGCGTGCTTGAAGAATGAGGTAAGCAGCTCAAACTGGAGACCTTCTGTTCTTATCTTAAAAACAAAGGGGATTTTAAACCTGTGACACAATGAGATGGCCCCAAGGTAAAGAACATCTGATTTGTGATACCAACCAGATTGGGAAGGTGGGGTCAAGAATGGCAGAGGCAGACATTCCGGTGGCCTAGAAGAGACACGAGTTTGGGGGTGGGGGCGGAGGGGAAGAGGGTTTAAAGGAGTCCAATGATATTTACAAGATAAAAAATCCCATATTCTGGCTGATCAGTTAAAGAGGGCGGGGAAGATGAAAGCCTCCTAGATGACTACGAGACTTCTTACTTGTATAGCTGCCTAGTGGGCAGTGCTCTCCATCAGGAGGGGACAAGGATGAACCCCAGGTTAGCAGAGAAGAACGAACTGGATGTGACACTGTTGAGGGCTCAAGCCAAAATGTAGAGGATGTGGAGTACACTGGTCTGGGGGTCTGACAGTCTTCAGAGTGACCAGGCTAGCTGACTCCAGAGCTGTGCCCTGATCGTGGTCAGAGAGGTTCACGTGGTCAACAAGGAAGTCAGGACTGAAGTCTGTCTTCTAGGTGGAGGGTCATGCTCTGTGTACTACGTGCCTTGCTCCACACAGCACTCAGCCCTTACTGAGCTTAGTCAAAGGGCCAGCAGAAAGACAGGACACTCAAGACCTACACAAAATCTCCACCATTCACGACTGCTAAATGAACTGAGAACAACTCCATAAGAAGTTGCTTGTTTTTCCTAAACTAGAATGCCAAGTGGAGAGGAACTGAGGAAAGCCAGTGAAGGAAAGCGGAGTCTGTGTCCCCCACTCAGGCAGGACCTGGATATGCAGTCAAGGCTGGGCTCCAACTCATGACCCTTTTGCCTCAGCGTCCTCCCAAGGGCTGGGATTATAGGGTGTGCTACCACTCAGGAGGGTTCTTGAAAGGGTTTTTATATGATGCCTTCATGATGTACTTATATGTGATAAAGTTTTTTCCTTAAATTCTGAGAATACAGGACATTTATGCTAAAATAAGTAAAAAGCACTTTCTAAAGCCAAATATAGTGGTACCTCAGTTCACAAACTCAATTTTCTCTGAGATTCTGGTTGCAAATTGAACTGGAGGGGAACTGAATCCAATTTGCCATAAGGTCAACATTGAAGCTAACCACTGAATTTGATTCAGTTCTTGTCCAACTTGGTTTGTAGCTAGAATCAGGGAAAAACTCAAGTTCATGAACCGAGGTACCACTGTACCAATGATCTAATACCCACCCCCATCCTGTGCTAGGGATCAAGCATGTTAGGCAAGTGCTCTACTGTTCAGCTATCCCCCTAGCCCTAACGCTCTGGTATTCAGCTTCATGGCTACTAACGGATATTGACCATCACTGACCGCCCAAGTGTTCCCAGCTTCCACAGGTAGCACCTGTGGGCTGGTGCTTAAGCAAGTTACTCATCTTTGGAGAGACAGCTGAATGGGACACAAATAATCACATGTTTTGACAACTTAATTCTTGCTTCACTTTCAGTGGAACTGAAGACCTAGACAGCTTTAGTGAATTGATGATTCATTTTCTAGCAATAATAGCTCTTGGAAGATACTAAACACCACTTAGGTTACCCATTTCAAAGGCACTTTATTTTTTTTTCAAAGGCACTTTAAAAAGGGTTCTCTGAAGTCCCTGATTTTATATAAATGAAGCATAAATGAATACTTTAATGCACAGATACATCAGTAACAGAAGAAGCATTACTCACAAGGACAGATTCTTTCAAGTAGTTAAGACCACTTTCTTGGATAGACATTGCCTTTTCAATTAGCAGTATTAAAAATTAATGTTGGAGGGGTCATGAAGCAAATGTGAATGAAGAGGATCATTTGAATTTCTATTGTTTTGTTGTTTTTTTGAGACATGGTCTCACTATTTAGTTCAGGCTGGCCTCAAATTCACGTGCTAGGATTACAGGTCTGTACCACACTTGGCATCAATATATTTAAAAACTGCTCAATTCCCAGGTAGGAAATGAATCTTATTTAGTTGTGATGACAGACTGGTACATTTTTCCTAACATTCCCCCTCCCCCACACTTCTTAAGTCAACTCTCTTCTATGGTCAATAGAAAGAGAAGGGCAAAAACTTATTGCACTCATTTTCATACCGGAAAGCAGTGCATTTGTAACTGAAGATGTGTCATTTCAATTATATTTTGCTTACGTTTATTTTTAAATTAGTTTTCAATTTCTGAATGTAAGTTAGGGTCAGAAGGAGGCAGGTCAGGGACATTTTAGGAGTCTAGGAGGTGAGAGATTTATGGCTAAAAAGGAGTGGAAATTAAGGTGATAATTCTAAAAGTGTTATGGTACAATTAACTTTAAGGAAGCCTTCATATGATCATACTCAGTAAAAATTAAAAACCTTGTCTGCTTCTACTAACTCAGCAAGTAGAGCCTGCTTTCCTTTTTTGTATACCATATAATTTATTTGATTAATATGAACAAAATATAATCATCCACAGGTTTATTCAGGGTGAATTCCAAATGTGTTTAACTCAGTTTTAATTAAATAATGCTTTCATATTTTAGCGCAGTGTCTTAAGCTTCTTGGTGTTAGGACCCTTTTATACTTTTTAAAATTACTTAAAGGCACCAAGGAACTTAGTCTTACATAGATTACATATAACTATTGATAAGTACCATTTTAGAAATTAAAAATGTAAAAATATTAATTCAATTAAAAATAACATTACACAGTAGTAACATGTTTATGAAAAATGATTTTCAAACACAAAAATAGTGAAGCGGAATCTTTTTGTATTTTTGTAGTTCTCTAATAGAAGATAACCAACCGGACTCTGGCTTTGCTTTTTGATTTTGTTGTTGTATCTATCTTGGTTGAGTATTGAAGAAAATCCAGCTTCATCTACATATGTAGTTAGGAAAAGAGAAGTATTTTAGTAGCGGCAATTTCAGGTAATTGTGAATATTCTTTTTTGATGTTACACTGAAATTTGACAAGTAGAAATTTCTTAAAGATTAGCTGTTAAATCTAAAACTATGGCAATGAATGAACTTTTCCTACTCAGTTTCAGTAAATTCATTGATCTACACTTTTTTTTTTTTTGTCTTTTTGAGACAGGGTCTCATTACACAGTTCAGGCTGGCCTTGAAGTTGCAATAATCCTCCTGCCTCAGCCTCCTGAGTGCTGCAATTACAGGCGTGCACCACCACACCCAGCTTGATCTATGCATTTGAGCAGAATTTTACTAGTAATTTTTAACATTATCCCTTGGTCACCTGGCAAATATTGGTGCTATGAATTAAGCAGATTTTCTCACTATCAACAAATTTAAAGGACACTATTATCTTAATTGTATTATAAAAAGTTTTGATTCTAGGGACTCCTGCCATGTTCCTGGAACTTCACAGGGATCAGGAGACCACACCTAGACACTCACTGTTCAATGGACCAGTCTGGGCAAGGAGAATACATGTCCCCCCTTGTTTTGATGATTCTGCCCCTTTCTTGGTATAAAATTTAGAAGAGCCACATGATTTAAAGGGACAGTACACTAAAACCTCTTGCAGAGTGAAAAAATAATACTTAGCTGGGTATATTGTATAAAAGTGCTTTATAAATTCTTCCCTTTGCATGCTGAACTTTCTGAAATTGAAACAAAAATGCATGAAACATTTGGACTGGGGATTTTGTGCTTGAGCATGAATACCAGCCTTTAACTTGGCCTCTCCCATGAAAGAATAGTCAGAGTCTTACATTGCCCACCTGAAGTGTTCTGTGGCTACTGATCTTACATCTTAATGGCAGTAGCGGAACTGTCAAAATTCTGAAAAACTCTTATTCACAACCAATTAGAAATACTTGAATGATTTCAATTTATAGTTTGTTAATAAAAATTACAATCTGAGTATAATAAAGAGTTTTAAAGCATTCTGGACTTAATGCTTCTAACATTTACATTTTTTCCCTTTAGGCAGGAAAGAAAAAATTCAATTTGTGAGTTGTGTTTGGAGACACAGAAAACACAAGGAAACAGAAAAGGTGATGATGTCCTTTTACCTGGTGCATTTTGAATTTATGGTAAAAGCTCCAGCAGATCAGTAATTTTTCACCTTGTCTCTTGGGTCAGCCTTACCCAAACTATTTGCCACACTTTCCAAAATCCTCACGAGGAACAGATAGTAGGTCTGGACATAAAGCACCAAGGGACAGTGAGACAGCAGGAGAGTCCTCGATATCTAAGCAGGTCTAACGTCACATCTCAGCCTGAGGTGTTTCCTCACTCCCTTCCTCTGGGACCGGCAGTGGGTACCTGAAATCTAGGGTTACTCCGAGTACCAAACTTTGGAGGCTTGTACAAAGTTCATATTAATCTTTAATATTAAAAAAAAACACTAGTGCTTTTATTGTCACTTAAATCACGTGTAGGGATTACCATACAGTGAAGAGTATGCACTAATCTATACCCACTCTCAACAGCAGTTTTGCAATTGGCAAATAAGGGGGTGAACTGCTGGACAGTTTTAGGGTGGCTAATACACCACTCACTAGGTGTCTCCACTGTTGACTTTTGGTATTAGTTCTTATATTTTCAGATATTACGTCAATAATATGCCAATTCTTTGGCTGGAAACACATAAACCACAAATTGATTAAATAAGTGTTCAGTTTAATGGATCTCAATGTTAGTAATAAATGTTTCTTTAAAATTACCTTTTAACGGTTTACAAATATCCTAGACATGCAAAGTTATTCAGAATGCAAGAACAAAAACGAATTCTCTTCTTTACCTGTTATTTTCGGTTTATAATAAAGAAATTAGGAGTAAGGTATCTCAGTTCTGATTTTACAGCTTCAGGCTTGTTCTGGGACCTCAGGGTCAGAAGGCTGGTTTAAGCAAATCCAGACCACCCTGGAGCTACGCGAGCCCAAAATTCCAACCTTCTCTTTGCATTTCTTTACGAAAACAACCTATGAAAATGAATAGAACCCGTATCTATACCCAAAGGGGGGCCAATGTGCGATGAAACAGCACACGAAAATGCAGACGGGTGGGGGGAAGAAGAGCTCGGGTTATTTTCCCGAGGCAGGTGTAAACAGGAGTTCCAGCAGTCGGGTGGAAGTCCTCATAACCAGGGCGCAGCAGTAACTAGTTTCGCTTCACCCAATCACTTTGCGGCTCTGCCACCCTTGCTTTCCACTTAATAGTCTCTTCTAAATTCGCGATCACCTAAAGCGACAGAAACCTTGCTTCCTAGGCAGCTTTGGCTTTAACAGCTTTCTATCTCTCCGCAGCCTCACTTAAACACTCATGAGTTGGGGGTTTCGCTTCACCGCGAGAACGATCGCCTGCAATCGGCCGCACACCCCCACCTCCGTCCCCAAGCCAGCCGCAGTCACCGCGCAGCCGCGGGAAGCGCGACCTCACAGCCGGCGGAGCTCGCCGGCGAGCGGAAGCCGGGCCGCCCGCAGCCGCCCAATGGCCGCCGGCCCCACCCCGCCCCCTGGGGCGGGCGCCTTCTAGGGGCGGGGCCGGGGCTCCCGGGTCCCGCCCCCACGGCAGAGGGGAAGGGAGGGGGGACGCACTCGGCTTCGCCGCCTCCCTCAGCCTCGTCTGTGCGTGTGCGCGCTCGGAGCTGAACACAGTGCCGACGCCTACGCCGTGCGCAACGTCCCGGCCGGCGCCACAACCCCGGCGCCGGGGGCGGGGGAGCGGGCGACCCAGCCAGGGAGAGAGGATGAGCGCGCGCGAGAGCCGCAGACAGCGCGAGACCCGCGGAAGCCGGAAGCGCGCGTGCGCGCCCCCGCCCGCGAGCGGGGAGGCGGAGCCGCAGCCGTAGCGGCAGCAGCTGTAGGAGCCGCTGCAGCTGGGAGAAGCGCCAGAGAGGCCGGGCCTGCTCCGGTCGGACCGGATCCCTCCCCTCCCCCTCCTCCCTCGCTCCCCTCCCCCAAACCCACTTCCGCAGGTCGCGGCCTTGCCGCCGAAGGAGCAGCGGCAGCGGCGGCGGCCCCGGGCGTCGGTCGGAGGACTACCCACCTGACGGGCCCGCTTCTCGGGCTCCAGCGCGGGACGCTCGCCGGCCGCCACGGCGGGAAGGGAGGGACCGGCGGCGGGGAACGGAACGTGAATCGCCCCCTCCCCTTCCTCCTCCCTCCCCCCGCGCAAAGCCCCGGATGGAGGCGCCGCGCCGCGCCTCGCCGCCGCCTGGCTCCGGGGGTGGTTTTGTCAGGCAGCCAGAGCCGGCGCCAGGCGCGGCCGCCCCCGCCCCCCGGGGCGCCCCAGCCCTCGCCTCCCAGACCGGGGCGTGGGGCCGGGCCCTGCGCCTGCCTTTGCCGGGGCCCGGGCCGGGTCTCGCCTCGCCTTTGTTGCCACCGCCGCGGCCGGAACCGTTGGCGCGGCCGGCGGCCCCCGCCCCCCAACCCGGGGCCCGGGCCGGGGGCGGCACGTGGGCACCGGCCCCGGAGGGCGGCGGCGGGCGCTTACCTGTCGCCGAGCCCGCCGCGGCGGCGTGTGAGGAGGCGGCGCGGGGCGCCTCGGCCGTGCTGTCCTCCCAGCCGCCGCCGCCGCCGCCTCTGCTCGCTGCTGCTGCCTCTGCCGCCGCGGTCGGTGTCTCCGGCGCGGCGGCGGCGGCGGCGGCGGGGCTTTTCCTGTCCGGTTACGTTAAGGTCACATGACCGGGAGAGCGGAGCGACTAGTGCAAAGAGGCTGCGAGCGGCTCCCGCCGGGGGGAAGAGGCGGCGAGAGAGCAGTGGCGGCAAGAGCCCCTCCGCCCCCCAGCCGCTCCCCTCCCCCTCCGCTCCCCGCCTCCGCCTCCGCCTCCTGCTGCTCCGCCGCCGCCGCCGCCGCCCGCCGCGCTCCCTGCGCCGCCGCGCCCACCCGCCCGCCGCGGCTCCAGCCGAACTTGTGCGCGCCATGTGCGGCCGCGGCGGGGAAACTTCGCCGCAGCGCCCGGGCCGGAGGCTTGAGTCACTCGCCCCGTGTTTACATACGCTGTAGGTAGGACGGGTCCTCCCCGCGCTCGGGGTGCGGATGGAGAGCGGCTCCAGTCCTTCGGCCAGCGGCCGTGTGACAGCCGTCGAGTCCCCACCTTTTGTCCCTTTAACTTCCCCGTGTGAGTTTAAGTTTTGGTGCTCGGCACGGAGTGGAAGGTAGAACCGGGGAACTGCTGTGGTGCACGGATGCCTTTTTGGCCCCAGTGGTTGCTGAGCGTGCTGAAGTAGGACCTGTGTGCTCTCTGGAGGGTAGAGGTGTGCATACACGCGTTGAGTGTGGTGTTAGCTTCTGTGCGGTGGTTGTGTAGTAACTGGATTTTCGTTGATAAAGCACTGGTCCAGATAACTCAGCTCGTTGTTGAGAACAGTTTTGGTCTTTAGGTGTTGTTGAGCAGATTCCAGAATTGTCGTCACATTAGGTTTAAAGCTCGTGAAATTGGTAACATGGCAGGGGAGTTGGGATTCCCTATGATCGTTCTTAGCGTTTTAAAGTTAAGTTCTTTGTTGTTGACATTTTGGTAGAACTTTTGTTTCTTTTGGAAGTAGAAACTAGTATTTGACAAAGGGGTTTAATTTCTGTTTTCCTATCTAGGGCTTTTGTTTTGTTTCTAGTGGTAGGGGTTTAATCGGGGCCCTTGGACTACATCTTCAGCCCTTAATAAAAATTAAAAAAGATTTTTTTGAGGCAGGGTCTCACTATGTACTACAGGTTGGCCTTGAATTCATGTAGCCCAGGCTGGCCTCAAACTCATGATGATCCTCTTGCCTCTCAACCCAAGTGCTGGGATTACAGGCATGTGCCACCACGCTGGGCAAAAACTTTTAAATTTTAAAACGGGGTATCTTAAGGTTGCAGACTGGGTTCCAATTTGAATTCGTCCTGCCTCAGCCTCCTCTAGTGCTGGCGTGCCTCTAAGCCCAACAACATGTGTAGGATCTGATGACTTAAGAAAGGATGAAGATTGGTTTGTAAGGAAATGGAGGCAGCAGTTTCCAGGTTACTCTTGGTTTATGAGCACTTTAACCTGTTTATAAGTACCTTGCCGTCTAACCTACTGTGCTTTACACAGTCCCTAACACTAAGCCTGACACGGTTTACAAAACATTTAAGGCATGCTTCGTATTTTTGGACAGTTTAATACACAGTATCTCCTAAAAATCTTGTTCCATTTAACTATCTAGTTGTGGCCACACCTACTGATGACTAATTTGTATTTTGAAGACAACATAAGCTATGTAACTTTCATGACTCCAAAGTGAATAATAGATTCAATGTATACTTGCCTTGAACTTTCTTGTTCTTTGATGAGCTAGATAAATAACGAGTGGTTAAATGTCTACCAGATTCTGACCCTGATGTAAATGTTCTAAGTGTGCTGTCACTAGAACATCAAAAGTTGGCCTTCGACTACAAGCATGAAGGTTCGTTGGAGTGGCTTCTGTTTCTTATTAGGAAAAAAAATGAAGAGAATCATAGTTAAGGTTAGGTTCTTAATTCTTTTGGACTATGATTGTGAAAACTTTTCAATTAGAGTACGTGTGTGAAAAATGAACTGATTTAAGAGAAGCTACAAGAAAATGTGAGCAAAACTAGTACAGTACTGAAGTTTTAGAATGAAGGCGTTGGGTAGAAACCAGTCTGTATTTAGAGCAGTTGGCCCTGAGATCAAATAACTTTCTTTTTAGATTAGTTTCCCAATGTTCTGTTGTATAAAGGCTTATGGAAATACAGGGGTAAGCCCAGAAGTAAAGTGTCATTCCTAAAGAACCAGCTGTCAAGACCATCCTGTTCTTCATAAAAGTTGCCGCTTTTGGATTTAAAAACTGTTTTTTTTTTTTTTTGGAGACAAAGTCTCACTATATAGTTCTGGCTGACCTTGAATTCACTGTATAGCCCAGATTGGCCTTGAACTCCTGGTGCGCCTGTCTCAGCTTCCCAGGTGCTGGGATTACAAGTGTGTGCTGCCTGTTTTGGGATTTAGAACTAGGTTGCTTTGTTGCTAATTTTTTTTTTTTTTTTGCTACTGGGCATCCAGCTCATGACCTCACACTTGCCAGGCAGGTGCTTAAGCCACTGAGCTAAATCCCCAACCCCTTTGTTGCTAAATCTCAAGGTGTAGGCAGGGGTACTTGACTTTTGCCAAATACCCAGATTATTTTGATTTTTGGTCACTGTCATCAAACCATTGCATTTTTATTTTATTATTTTTATTATTATTATTATTATTTGGTCTCTTTGAGACAGTGTCTCATGCAGTTCAGGCTGGCCTTGGGCTCACTTTATAGCCCAGGCTGACTTCAAAGTTGCAGTAATCCTCCTGCCTCAGTCTCCCAAGTGCTGGGATTACAGGAGTGTGCCACTACACCTGGCCAAGTCATAGCATTATTCTGCCCCTGCCCCTGGCACCAGGGATCGAACTCATGGCCTCGCGCTTGCCAGGCGGGCGCTTAGGCCACTGAGCTAAATCCCTGGCCTGTCAGCGTTGTAAGGAGAGCTGTATAGACTTTCTATGTAAAGGTTGGGGAGAAATCAGCTGTTGAGAAAGACTTAAGTCAGGATACAGCCAAGGGCAGCTATCACTTCTCTAATAAGACTTGTTTAGAGAAAGGCTCTGATGCTCTGGATAAGTAATAAAAATATGAAGTTAAGTCACTTTTTAGTGTTCACCAGTTTATTTTGGTGTCTTGAAAATGTATATGGCAAACTAGGAGTTCAAAAATAGTTTAACACATTTTACTTCAAAGAAAATCACAGTGCAAGCAAATAATCTGAGTGGATTCATCAAAAAGCTATGCAAAAATATTTTGCAAAGTTTTGTGTTGCTGAAAGTTTTGATGTGTGTTCTGCTTAGATAAAACCCTAAACATATGCTCTTGGTTGTCTGAGGGTAGTTCCCAGGATACTTGAACAGTGGATAGAAAATAATAGTTCTGTGTATGTAGCCTTTTTTGCTCCTAGTTTGGTGAAAAGTTGTGGGGTGTGTGGTCAGGTCGAAGATAAAATTTCCTTTAATATTGGTAAGAAAAGTAATAGGAGGAGGAAATAACAAGTAGCTCAGAGCAGCTTTTTCACTAAATTCTATGAAGGATATCTGTTCAGTAACTTCTTAAATTAGGAAAATGACATGTTTTTACGTGTTGAACTGTAAAGTCTAGGGCAGGTACTATGCTGTCTGTGTTTTGTGTCAAGCTTAACATGTAAGTCAGAAAAGATGTATTTTGTGAGTGTCTTGCATTTCATTGGTTTGGTCATAAATTTTATGTAAAATGCTTAATAGCTGGCTGTTACTGAGATCACAGTTCCTCAAGGAATTCCCTATGCTCTAAGGAGTTTTTGTTTTAAATCTGGTGTAGCTCTATAGGCATACACACTTTTTCTCCCCTCCAGTCCCCTCCCCTTCCCTCCCCGCTCTCCCTCTCCTCTCCCTCCCCCTCCCCCTCTGTCTGCCCCTCTCTTTTTTTGGTTTGTTTTGTTGTGAGACAGGATGAGTATCTTCACAAGATGGTGGTAGTTGGCTTCCCCTGGAGTGTGTAACCCAAGCAAGAGCAAAGAGGAAGCCACACACCATCATTAATCCTCTGTCATATCTAAAGCAAAGCACTGAGTCCAGCCTGAACTCCAGGGGAAGGGAATTTAGCTCCATCTATTCAGGGGAACAGTATCAAAGGATTTATGGACTTTTTTGGGGGGTGGGTCTTTTTGGGACAGGGTCTCGCTATGCAGTTCAGGCTGGCTCTGAGCTCACTTTGTAGCCCAGGCTGGTCTTGAACTTGGAACAGTCCACCTGCCTCAGCCTTGTGACTACTGGGATTGCAGGCATGTGCCGCCAGGCCTGGCTCTGTGGATATATTTTAATAGCCACCTAAGTTCTATATTTTTCTGTTTTATTGATGAATTGGGATTGAACCAGATACCTT
>RJWT010045249.1:0-11647 GCA_004365215.1 Cuniculus paca
TTTTTATGACGTTTTCTATCTTTGATAGAAAGTATTTAACTATTTAAAGAAATCTGGAGCTGGGCGTGGTGGCTCACGCCTGTAATCCCAGCACTCAGGAGGCTGAGTCAGGAGAATCGTTGTGAGTTCGAGACCAGCCTGGGCTACAAAGTGAGCCCAAGGCCAGCCTGAATGGCATAGTGAGACCCTGTCTCAAAAACAATAGGGCTGGGGATCTAGCTCAGCGGTTTAAGCACCTACCTGGCAAGCGCAAGGTCGTGAGTTCAATCCCCGGTGCTGCAAAAAAAAAAAAAAAAAGAAAAGAAACTTGGAGATTTTATTTGTTGTAGTTTAAACGTTTCTAATTCTTTCAGTCAGTGAAGCATGTTCTGGGTGACTAAAAAGCAGCAAAGGCAGAAACTAAGTTTTTCATCTATCAGTAGGGTGTGGGTCACTTGACAGTGTGAGCATAAAGTAGATGCTTATCATTACATGTGATATGCAAAATATGAGAGACAAGTATGCTTCAGTTTACACAACAAGGTGGTCATTATATTAGTCATGGCTTTCCAAAGAAAAATGAGGTGGGGGTTGGGGCACAGAGGAGAGGACAGGAGAGGAGAGGATCCATTTTCAGCAGCAGATTGTTTTACTATTTATTTAACCATGCTCTCCTGAAAGTTTTGATTTAGCAAATTGAACCAAGGTTAATTTTTCAATCACTAGTACACATACCATAAATCTTGAGTGCTCTATATAAGACACGAAACAATGAACACTAGCATAGTTTCCATCTTTTAAGCAAGGGTTGCTTTCTTGTTAGTCAAATTCCAAGCAGGTCATAATTAGTTGGAAATATGGAGATGCTGAAAAGTAGGTTAAAAAAAAAAGTAAAATGAAATTAAACAAAATAAAGATGATCTTGCTAAAAGATGCACAAAATATTGGAAAATCATTCCAGGCAAAATTTTCTCTTTGTATAAACATAGTAGCAGAAAATTATCATTATCAATGAATTCAACATTCCAGCCTCCCTGACTGATCAATCAATTTACTTCTGGTGAAACTGCTTTTTGGCCAAATTATCTGCTATGATGTATGACGGTAAAACATTGGAGATAACCCAACCCTCCAATAAGAGGGTCAATGAAGGAGTTTCTTCAACAGGGATGAACATTCTTTTGTCTTAAAAATCAGCCACATTTCCATTGTGTATTGAGTTCCTCAAATTTAATATTTCCTTCAGATTCTTTGTTAGTTAGTTCAGCACAAAGGTATCAAATGGAAAGTAAATCCACTTAGCTCCAAAATGGTAAGGGCAATTCCAAAGATTCCCAAGAGGCTGAGTGCCCAGGAAGAATCAGTGAAATGCCAGGTCATGTCAACCAGGGAGCAAGCACTTTCTCTAAGGGACGGCTCTTACTCTTCACTGAGCCGCGATGTCTTCCGTTTTGCTGGACTTCGGTTAAAATTTTTTCTTGAACAACTTTATTAAGATATTTGGCATAAAACACACTACTCCTATTTAAAGCATCCAATGGTGGCAGGTGTGGAGGCACATGCCTGCAATCCCAGCACTTAGGAGACTGAGGCAGGAGGACCACTGTGAGTTCGAGGCCAGCCTGAACTGCATAGTGAAACCCTGTCTCAAAAAGAAAAAAAAAATTTTTTTAAGTGTCCAATGGTGAATTTTCACGTATTTGTACAACCACTTAACTATAAGCACAATCAAGATAATGAATTTAGTCATTTTTCTCCCAAATACTCCTCCTAATCCTTCCTTTCTACTTCCCTGCCTCCCCACCAAGCAACCCCTCATCTGCTTTTCATTATTAGAGGTTAGTTTGCATCTTCTAGAGTTTTATATTGTTGCCAGCATCAGTAATTCATTCATTTTGATTACTGAGTCCTATTCCCTAATATGAAGGTACCACATTTTTGTGTGTATTCACTGACCGATGGGCACTTGGATTATTCCAATTAGTGGCTATTATACATTAAGCTGCCAGACATTGCCGTGTGGGTCTCTGTGGAGACATACACTTCCACTGCACTTGGGTAATACCTAAGAGCGCCACAGCTGGAGCATATGGTAGGTGTACGTCTAGCTTTCTAAGAAACTGGCAAATTGCTTTCCAAAGTGCTTGCACCATTTTTCATTCCCATCAGGAGTTGTAAGGACCTGGATTTTAGGTTTGTGTTTGTGTACACATTGGGGTTCTCTCTCTCTCCCTCTCTTTTCCCTTCCTATGCAATGGGAGAGCCAGGCAGGAGGACAGAGTCAGGAACACCTTGGACTCCTGGGCCATGTGTGTGCTAACCACATGCTCCAAACTGAGTTCTATTCCAGCCCTGGAGTTTGTTTTAAAACCAGGCAGAAACCTGGCCATCTTTTACATCAGCATCTTCAGGAGGAATCTGGGAGTAGGTGGGGAATATGACACTGTGTAGGAGTCTACTGGGAAACAGGGAGGGATGATCTCACAGGAGAGCCAGTAGGAGCCAAATCTTTCTTTGTGTTTGTCCCAACCTGGAAAGTAGCTGCGGAAATGGAGGAGGAAAGGGATTTCAATGAGCTGCTTTTGACTTAATGCGATTTTGTAGGTTTCAGTAAATATTTGTTGAATTAATGAGTGTCCAGGGAGGCTAGAGAGGAAGAGGTATGGAGTACTGGGGATTTAGCTCAGTGGTACAAGCGCTTGCTTGGCAAGTGTGAGGTTGTCAGTTCGGATCTCCAGTACAAAAAGGAAGAAGAAAGAAAAGGAAGGAAGGAAGGAAGGAAGGAAGGAAGGAAGGAAGGAAGGAAGGAAGAAAGAAAGAAAGAAAGAAAGAGAGAAAGGAAGAGGTGTGGACTGGGATTGAAGAAGAAAATTTCAGGGAGCTTGTCAGGGAGGAGGGAGGGAGAGAGAGGCTTAGCTGGGATGACAACAGTCTTATTTTACAAAACGCCTAGTGTCAGGATTGCCACAGCCTATTCAGTGCTAAGGAATTGACATCCCTGAGGGTTCTATTCTACATCCTGCAAAACCAAATAGCTCTTTTAAAATCTCATAGTTAAAGAGATACCTGAGGTCTCTTGAATGAGTGATCAGAGCGTTTCTGATGAGGATCCTTGATTGTGTTGAACAAAATAAGCTTGACACAAAGGCACAGGATAGAACCTGGCACCTCTCAGGAAGTCCCCTCCCGGACCCTCTTCTTTCCTGCCTCACTTATGGGACATGTGCACCTGCAGCTTTCACTTCACTGCACCGTCACTTCTCAGCCTCTGCCATTCGTTGGAAAGGTTGTTGTGGGATTCTTGCTAGCGTCCCATTTGCAAAATCCAACAGCCTTTTCTCCTATCTTGCCCTTCTGGTCTCGTGGCGGCATTTGATCTTGCTGCCCGCCTCCATCTCCTGGATGGCTCTTGCCAAGGTGTTCCTGGTTTTGTCCTCCTGCCTGGCTCTCTCACTGGTACAGGAAGACTTCTTGGGAAGCCAGCTCTGAGCTGGAGAGGATCTAGGGGAGCGCTCCACATCCCTCCTGCAGACAGGAGGAGAGGGAAGCAGGAGCAGGCACAGGAAGTGCAGAGCCATGATGCCGTCTCTGCAAAGGCCACAACCGATCCTGGCTTTGGGAGCTGGGACAGCCACTGTTTGTGAAACTCGGACCAGAAAGTCACAGGGTATGGGCCACCCTAAAAGGAAGCAAACCTTTGGGAGATGCAGTGTTCTCCAGCTGGAGGCCATTCTGAGGGTGTTCCCAGCAGTGAGGGACATGACACCTTCCCAAAACGAGGCTGGGGCAGCTCAGGGCAATGTCGCCATATTTGCCTTTGTTCTAGCTGCTCCTTCCCTGCCCTGGTGACCCGTTTACTATGGCCTCAAGCTACCGCCTTCTGCTCTTCTTTATTTACAATCTTCTTCTTTGTAAAACACCAATAAAAGGAGAATCAAGAACAGTAGCCAAACAATTACTGGGTATGTGCCAGCCACTGTGCTACTAGTAAATGCCAGCCTATTATCTCATTCAAGTTTACAGAAGCCCAGTGTCATTAGCGAAGATGAAAATTCCACCCCATAGCCATGGAAAATGTCAGAAGTATCTTCTTAAAACACTTTCTGCCATGTCACCTCCTGGCTCTAAGACCTTTGATGGCTCCCAGTCCCTGTCACAATAAAATCCCAGACTCCCAACTCAGCAGCCAAGCCCTCTGCATGTTGCCCTGGGGCTCCCTCTTTACAAGTCTTGCTTTTCAACTCCTGCCAAACCAGTCCCTTCCTAAGCATCTTACTCTATTCTGCTCCAACCTTCTTCCAGGGGAGTGGGTTTAAGCACCTGGGTTTGCCTGTGCCTTCATTTTCATTCATTCACTGGCTCATCTGTTGTAGACCTACTAGGTGCCTGTGTGCTAGGCACAGCGGCTACAGTGCTGAGCAGATAAACCCTGTCTTTTCCTATAGAACCTTATAACTCAGCAAGAAAGATGAGCATTATTCCAATTTGCCAAACACTTCAGTGCCAGTCAGTACTAAGAGAGATCATCGAGCTGTGTTGTGCAGGGAAAAGACACTCGCCAAAGAAGGACAGAGGGCCCGCTGTGACTGACCACCCTTCCCGGGCCATAGGTGCTGCTGCCCAATGGCACGGCCCATGTTCTCCACAGGACCAGCACACACATCACTGCCTTTCAGGCTTCCACTTCCCCTTGACTGTCTGGACCACTCGCTCCTGTGCAGCAAAGTACAGCGTCACTCAGGCACCTTCAGTGTCTTACCCATGGCAGTTGTCAGGGGCTAGAAGACTCTCCAGGTATTCTGTATGCCTTGGCAGCCCTTGGTAATGACAACAGCTCACAGTACTCTTTCTTCTTTCTACCCTCCTCATCGTTTTAGTGACCCCTTCCTACAAATGCCCACCTCTAGAAGCCAAGCCTGAGACAGACTTATCTAGCATGCGGGGATGGTAAGAAACAGGGAAGAAACCAGGGAAGTCAGGGAAGGGCAGGTGCAGCACATCGCTAGGCAAGTTATCCCTACGGGAAGCTGGAGCTCATGTGGCTGGGGAAATTCTGGAAAACGGCACAAAATACATATCTCAGAGTCACCTTACCCCAGGGTGAAAGGCTGGGGAACTCACCCGGCTTCCTGGGCACTGGCTGCTTGGGGCAGCACTAATGCCTGGGCGCTGCTGCCCTGTGAGAGGTGATGTGGGCAGTTAGAACCTGGGAAGGCCTCAGGCGAGGAGGTGCAGGGCAGGGAGTGCAGCGGTGGTAAAGCGGAGAGCCCGCTGTTCCCTACAGCTGGTAAGGAAGCCGAGGCTTGAAGAAGTCATGTGGTCAAGTGTCTAGGAGCCACCAGAGCCAAGACAACCTGCATCCTTCAAGGATCTGCAGCCACATAACATCCCTTGAGGACATTATCTTGTCTTTCCTTCAAGGATCCTTACAGCTCTTCACTGCAGGCAAAGAACTCAGTGGAGAAGTCTCAATTGTGTCCCTACTTCTGTGGTTTCAATATGAAGTATCCCTCAGAGACTCGTGTATTGTAGGTTTGATATTCAGCCCAGCACTATTTGAAGGTGCAGCCTATTTGGACAACGCGATCATGGGAGGATGTGGCTTAAAGGGAATAGCTGGCCCCTGGCCCTCTCCTCTCTGGCTCTTCCTGGCTCTCTCTGCCTTCTGGCTGCTGTGAGGGAGCAGCTTGGCCCCCCCTCCAGGCCATCTGCCATGACCTTTGTACCTTGGAGCTGGTGAGTGATGCAGGAGGTAGCGCGCAGCAAAGCTGGCTGGGCAAATGAGGGGACCTGTCAGCTACGAGATCCCAGGACCCTGTCGATTACTAACTCCTAGGACAGTGCCAAATAATTCTCAGGACCTTGTGTGTGGAACTTTTTTCTGTCTCCCTGGAGACGTGGAGGACAGAAAAGAGATGAGACTCCACAGGGAGCCTGCTATCGTGACTTCTCATGGTAGCCCACGCGGCGTTTCTCGGATGCAGCAGGTACTTTTAATTTTGCTTTTATTTTCTTTTTCTCTTGTCCTGCTCAAGTTCGCTCGTTAGAGCTGGTTTCTCCCAAGCCCACTCATCTGCAGTTTTCAAATAAACTTTTGGCACCGTTTTTGGCTTGTCTTAAGTCTTTGTTCAGGCAAGAAGGACCTGTAATACTATTAAATGGTGAGCCATTTCTAAAGAAACTACCCCATAACATGATCATGAACTTTAAGCCCCTGACACCATGAGCCAACAGAAACCTCTCCTCCTTTAAGTTGGGCATGTCAAGTATTTTGTCCCGGTGATGGAAATGCGACCAATATGCCCACATTTGAACCTGAAGAACAAGGAGTTTACTAGAACCACAGAATAGTAAATTTCAAATTCTGCCCTGCTCATTTGCAGGCTTGATCCGATCTTAAATCTGTTCACATGCTTCTCAGACTCCTTTTCATTCCATCATTTCTTAGACTTTGCCATTTGAAAATAGGGAAACTGAGGCATATAATCATTAATAGCTTCCTCTCATGAAGCTGAGACCAGAACTAGAATTGCTCCTCTGGGGCCTCCAACAAAATTCTAATGCCTGCCCGGTCCTTTTTCTTCTTCTCCATGAAATTCCCCTAACTCGATTAAAGGGGGAAAAATCAATCAATTTACATGGTAACAGAAAAGGACAGGGCCATGTATAAAATATCCCCTGTCTGTGCCGGAGGGCACGGCCTACACACTTCAAGAGCACAGCTGAAGGCCCTGGGGATTTGTTTTTCTTTCCCTGACCCAGGGACTCTGATCTCTCACTTAACCTCTGACCCCTTCAATTCAGATAACCAGGGAACTGGCAGCTGGGGCCGGGCGGCTCTGAATGCCACCCCACTCGCCGGGCTGTGCTGGCCATGGAGACGGAACAATGGAAGGCGGAGGCCCATGCAGCACTGCAGAGCCCACGTGGCTTCCAGGACAGTGGCAGTGGAGGCTGGTGCTGCAGGGGACCCTCTCTGTAATCCTCTTCCTCAGCAGCCCCAGTGCAGAAGTGCAGGGGGCTGCCTCATTACAGCTAATGCCATTTAGAGTCAACTTTGTGCAGGAGGAAAAAAAATAAAAGCAGCATCAAGACTTTGCCCTGACTCCATTCAAAAACCTCACTGAACTCGACTTCACCAAAGACCCATGACCTCCCCATCACTACCAAATAGACCTTTTCCCCCACCTTGGGCCTCATTAGAAACAGGGCTAGGGCCCAGATTTTACCAGCAGCTGCCTAGAGGTAGGTATGAGCCACTTGTTTGTAACTGAATCAGTCATTTTTATTAGACCATACGTTTTCCTTCTTGCCAGAGCAGCTGAGAGAGGATTCCAGCTTGCTGAACTCTCCAGCCGTTTCACCGAGAGGAGGGCCGCAAGCCCCAGCTCTCTTCCAGCCCTGCTGGGAGCCAGGAGGAAAACAAAGAATTTCAACAATGCCCTTCTGCCAAAAGTTCCTTTCTAAGTGAGGGTTCCTGGCCCCCACCTCCCACTTCCCAGCTCCCTCAGGTGTCCAGGTGGTACAGGCAACCTGCTGGTAACCTAGCAGGCAGCAGTGACCACCCGCTATCCTGCTGCAGGTTGGACGCTAGGAGCCAAGCAAGAGGCTATTCACCGCATTTAGATGATTAGACATCTCAAGGGACAGGCCTTTCTTTGCAGCCTCTAGTTCCTAGATGCATGTGGGTGGTCCTTTCACTCATTCGTTCGTTCATTCATTCACCTTTGGTTTGCTGTGTATTTACCTATCCCCTTGGAGTAGCACCTGGCTCAGGAGGACAGCATATCAGTTGCAGTCACCCACAGCCACAGTCAACATTTATCAGGGTCCTCCTACGACCTTCCAGGGGGTAGAGACCAAATACCTGAAGTGCAGCCCCTGTCTTCTACAGAGCTCATGCTATCAGGATGTGGGTTTCCATCCTGCCTGCATGTAGGAATGGCCTGGGGAACTTTCCAGAAGGGCTAGCACTGGCCCACCTGCAGAGATTCCAATGTTGGATGGTGGCAGGTCTAGGGATCTGCATTTTGTAAAGGCTGTCAGGCATTTCTGAAGTACAAGTGGGGCTAAAGACCACAGTTCTGGAAGGAAGAGCAATAGAGAGGGGGCTCTGCTGAGGGGAGAGGACGCAAGAGCAGAGTGCTGTGGTGGAAGAAGCCATGGAATCCAACTCGCGAGCCCGTGGAGCTTAGTGGGGCTTCCTAGAAATACCAAGACCTCCACGAGTAGCAGAGTTGCCAACAATTGTGCATCGCTGCAGTTGAGAGCAAGAGGAGGGAATGGGGGTGGGGAGGCTGAGCTGAAGGGCAACCTGCAAAGAACCAGCCAGTCTTTTGTCACCCATGTAAAGCTGTGAACTTTACCCGAGAACAATGAGGAATAGAGGAGGGAAATGATTAATTTCATATTCTCAGAAGCACTTTCAACTGTAGAATGGGCTGGAGGGCAGCCAGACAGGAATCCAGGTGAGACATAAGCAGCTGGCACTGAGAATGCATCGGGCTGACTTGGTCTGGGCTCCCAAGACTGCAAGAGAAGAAGCAGAGAGCAGGTGCCAGAGCGGTCCCACTTAAGGAATAAAGACACTGAGCTCAGGCCCTGAGGCTGCCTGGGGGGCATGGGCCTCCCTGGGATGCTGGCCTGCTGCTTTCGCTCTTCAAGCCCATGCTGGTCCAAGCCAGCCTCCCAGTACACAAAGCAAGCACTTACACCAAGAAGCTTCTTCCTGTGAGCTGAGTGCCCAGTGAACATGCGCGGCACTCTAATGGCCCTGCAACCAGGACTTTACCCAGTGACTAGGGAGGGGAAGATTGATGCTAGTGGCATCTGGGAGAGGCTGGTGAGTATGGGGTGACTGATGTGTGGCAGGTGGCAATGAGGAGGCAGAAAGAGCCACCAAAATGAGGACAGCAAACTGAAGGATGCCACTGTGGAAGGCAAGAGGGATTTAAAGTGCAATGTTCAATTCCCAGGGTAAAACCAGCACAAACCGCATGTTGGACAACAAGTAAGGGTGCAGGCAGGGGAGAGTCTCAGGATTCTGCTTGCTTAAGCCGCCTGGATATCTGGGCACTGAGAGAGGGGAATCTGCAGTATCGTAGCAGGCTTGGCTACAGGCATATGAAAAGACCTAAAGTGCTGCACTTCTGGGTTTCTCCCACCTCAGCCTTGGACTCTTCTTCCTGCCTCTCCCCAGGACATAATCTCTGACGTCATGCTTGGTTCATTTCTTCTCCTTACCTCCCTATCTAATCAGCTGCTTGTTGGTTGTGAATTTTGGGGGGTGAGGAAGAGAAATGTCCTCCAACTCAAGACTGTGGGGGTCAATTTAGGAGAGCACAAGGGCTGGAGAAAGAACCGAGGGCAGGAAACACAGCCAGATGCCTGCAATTTCCGAAGCAGGAACAACGGAGACCTCAGGAGGAGAAAGACCGTTCGCACATTCTTCGAAGTCATGTGGCTTCTCATCTTTGCCCCTTTGTTCATCTATTTGTCACTCACTTTTTTCCTTTCTGCTATCCTTTCTAACTCCACAGTATTTGTGCTCACGTGAACATGTGGTCACTGCAACCTGGCATCGTATGTTCTCTTCATTTAAACCAACATAGATAGGCTCTAGTCTTTATGTTTCAATTACCAATCCTCTTGGAAGATTAATCTGATTAGTAATAGAAGACCCCACTCAAAATGACTTCAGAAAAAAAGCGAATGTATCAACTCAGTAACTTAAAAGTCCAGGCATCACAGGATCCAGGGGTTTAAACATCTTCAAAGGAAACTCGGACCCACAGCTCTATTTTGTTCTGGGTTGTATCCATCCTTAGGCAAGTTCCCTCCAGATCTAGATCCTCTAGTTTAGCAATCCTAGTAGTAAAAGGGTGTGTTTCTTCAGAAGTTCCAATTGCATTCCTAAGGTCACCTCTCTCTGAGCTGAGCAGGACCACAGCCTTGTTGATCAGTCACTCTGTCCAGAGGCTGGTAAGGCTGCGTGGCTGGCGCTGAGTAGTATGTGCACCTTGAGACCAGACAGACTAAACGGAGAAACAAGATTCTCCCCTTAAAGGGAAATTTGATGCCGGTAGCAAAAAAGGAGCCCTAGATGTGAGCAGGCAAAAGCAAACAAAATGGCCGTGGCAGTGACCACAGGTTTCCACCCACCTTGGGGCTCTGAGCAAAGCAGTTTCCTTACAATAAAATGGGGACCAAATTCTTATCACTTGAATCTGAGCGACCTCTCAGAAAGCTGCCTCTGCCTCTCCATGACTGTTCACCAGCCAGGTCTGGCCACCAGCATGGGGCATCGATACAGCCTTTATCATTGTTACAATAATGCACTGTTTCCATGATCTGTGGATAAACGGCCACAGGACAGAACCAGCTTCCCCTAGCTGGGCCCCTCTGGCCCCTCTCCAGGAGCCTGCTCCGGCCCCTGCTGAGTGGTGGATGCTCATGACCTACAGGTCACCCTCTGCTACCAGTAGCAGATATTTCAGATATCACCTGATTTTAGTCCTATCTGTTCTCCACCCCACTCTATCTTCACCTCCGCCCCTCATCCTGCACACAAATCAGCCAGTCAGCTTTCTCCACCCCCATCTGAACATTTTGAGGCCCTCCTGACCATCTCCTGAGACACTGAGAGGTAGCTCCTTTGCAGGCCTCAGGCATCAGTCCTAAAAGCCCTCTTCAGCCTTACTTCCCATCCCTCCTGGAGTACGTTTCCCCTGCCTCTTCACACATGCTCAACACTTCTCTTCCACTTGATGTCCTTCCCCAAATATTTGTAAAGGGCCTACTATGTGCCAGGTGCTGGCTTGGAGTAGGAGGCAGAATAGGAGAGGTGGAGAGAGAAAGCAGACAGAGCAATGCTGTGAATGTCTCAGCAGTGAGCACAGATCCCTGAAGGGAGATCCCTGGACGATGGGTAGGGGGACTGGGGGATGACCAAGGACTCACGGAAGCCACCCTACCATTCCAGGACTCCAGGGCTCCAGAGGCCACATGCCCTCCATCTGAGTACATGTCCCATGCACCGTGTGTTTTCTATGCACCATCCCACCCATCCTCATCCCCACCTGTGGTGGTGGTGGGGGGTATTTGCACAGGAACTGCAGCTCAGGGCGGGATCAACCTGGCTCATGAGCAGCAGGGCCGGCATCCAAGCCAGGCTGCCTGGGCACTCTGCCCGCCACCCCTTCTCCCTGCTCCATTCCCTTGCTAACTCCACACCCACAATTAGCGGCAACTCAGACTCAGGAAGAATCCTCTGCCTTCCCACCCAGCCCTGAGGCCTCAGGAACAAGAGATGCTGGAAAAGCGGGAGGGAGTTGCCTATGCTGCACGGGGCCACAAATAGGCTACTTGCTGTTACCCGGTAGGTCACCTGCTCCCCGGTCTCCACCGCCTCTGCATCAAGAGGGGGCGGAAATATTCAGTGGCACTAAATAGAATAATACTGAACACAGTCATTAGCACAGTGGCAGGCACATGGACAGCCTTGTAATAAATGTCAGTCATTGTGTCACCTCCTCTGTCAGGATCAGACGAGAAAATGAGATGAAAAGTAAAACAATGACATGTGCAATTCTTTCCTTCGCACGCAGGGAGGGATTTTAGCTGCAGACCTTGTCTCTCCCTCCAGTCAGACACATCCAGGATGGCCTGT
>RJWT010045250.1:0-11630 GCA_004365215.1 Cuniculus paca
GCAAGGTATCAGGCAGCAACAGCTCTGGGTCTGAGCTGACTTTTTATAAATAGAAGCTCTCACCCAGCATTTCCAAAAGTGCTATTGTCAGTCTCTCTAGTTGGTGGGAGAGTTTGGCTGGCCCAGTTCTATTGATTTTTTTTTTTTCCTGGTACTGGGGATTGAGCCTTCACACTGAAATACATACATCTCCATCCTTTATTATTACTCATATATGTGGGGGAGGGAGGAGGCTTGCTAAGTTGCCCAGGTTGGGCTTGAACTTGTGATGCTCCTGCTTAGCTCTTTATTAGGATGCAGAAACTGGACTTCCTGTTCTATGGCTACTTCCTGCTTTTGCATCCAATCACTAGCACATTCACTTGCCTGTTTGCGTGGTCACTGCACGATCTGCAGTCATTTCCTCCACGCAGCCACCCCTTCTGGCCCACCAGCCCCTGGGCCTCTTCTCCACGGGCATCATCACCTGCTGCTTCTGCGTCCAGCAGCCACTCAGTGATTTGGTATCTTCTGGGTCACACTAAGGTTTTTGGCCAGCCTGAAGAAACCTGCGTGAGGTCTCAGGATGTCTGTCCTGCGGCCTGTGTGGTGTGCTGGGGCAGCGTGGACAGCACAGCGTGCATGGCTCCCCTTGGGTCCTCCTGTTGCATTGAGCCGAGGTCAGAAACGGACCTGATGGTGCCCCCTCCCTCTGACCTGGTCCTGCACTGCTGGTCAGCGGAAGGACCCAGACCTGACGTCACGTGCCTGGAGGTCTGCTCCATGCAGGAAGTCACATGTGATGGTGCTGAACTCCAGGCAGCTTCGTTATCAGCGCCTGATGCCATTGTTTTAAACCAGCCTGAGGTCACAGGGGTTAAGACTTTCTGCTCTGTTCCTCATTAATTCTGTATGTTTGAGTCTGTTCACATTAGGAAATATCATGTCTCCTGATGGCAATAACTTTCTACAGTGAGAACTATGAAGTCTAAATGTCTAAATTATTAGAGATCTAATTTAGATTACTAAATATTAATGTCTAATTTAGATTTTTAGATTTACCACCTTAAGTACTCCATGTGGAAGTATTAAAAGTCTAGTATCAGAAATAACTTTTAAAAGGTGAAATGGGATGATAGGTAATTCAAAGGTAAAAATAGATCCTATTAACAATCATTTTACTTAAGGCATGTTGACTTTGGCAGCCCCACTCTAGAATTTTCATTTTTTTCTACATTCTGTTGTGTCTATACTCGGTTCAAAGTCATGACATCCATTGTCTTGCTTGGAAGTGATTAATTGGGGAAAACCAGGGAAGTAGCGTATTTCTGCCCAGAGGCCCCGCCAGCTCCCTGTAAGATACCCCAGGGAAGATGTGCAAAGCCCAGGAAGAGGTCCCCAGGTTCCCTAACGGGAACAAGACCCACTTTTGCTAGTCCAGCAGGGTAGCCGGGCTCCAGGAGCAATGGTCTGACTCGGTTCTCTCTCTGATCTAGAACAGAAATCGCCCTTGGCCTGTTTGATTTTTGATGAACAATTAGACTTTATTAAATGACATTACTGATGACTTTTCAGCAAGGTTTAACCTCCCTGGTGTGGTGTGGGGTGTAAATGGAGGTTTTCCACCCTGTTTTCAGTTGCAAGATGCACCTTACCTCGGCAAGCCCAAAGGAATCTGTATTTGACATCCTCCATAGTGAGTCAGGGAGTCATTTAAAACTGTCCACTTGTCATCACCACTCAATATTTTTAACACTTACAAAGCAATATTTGATAAGTATATTATCAAACACCAACTATTCAGGGTGTAGAGGTCCATGTAGTCTGATTTACTAAGTTCTCTAAGCAGTCTATAAAGTAATAAACTCTATATAAAGTCCTTGGCTTCAAAAGCAGAACTCGGTTTACTGTCTCGATTATAACACACAGGTTCGCTGTGTTCCTTTGAAACCCACTGTTCTCTTTTTTAAATGGTATTATTAGGAAACAGCCCCTTTGCTTTTGTCTTTCACTTTTCATTTGCTTTTCTGTCATGGTGCTCTGGATTGAACAGGGCTTTGTGACCGCTGATTTCCATGCAGCTTCGGTTTAGGTTTAGTCTGGGTCTCTCTAAGTCGCCCAGGCTGGCCTTGGACTTGCCTGACGCTTAGAGTAGCTGATTGGAGGCGTGGGCCAGCTCACCCTGCTGCCATGTTCTTTATACATACATTCTGCTGTTTGTGTAAATTGCCCGGGATCCACTGGGAATGTTACCAGTGAAACACAGATCCCGCGCGGGTGGCCCATTTCTTCCTCACCTTTGGCTCTTGGTCTTCTAGGGCAGGGCGTGGATCCCAGCTGGCCATCTGCATGAGCCAAGGTCCCAGCTATCCTTGGAAGAAGCTTCTCAGCTTGGTCACAGGCCAGGCACTGAGTCTTGCTCCCTGGAGCTCTCCTTGGGAAGCTCGCGAGCCTTCATTGGCTTCCCCTTCGCCTCATGGCTCATCAAGAAGAGCTTCTTTTAGAAAAATGTGTTTCCCAAAGCCAGGGCCAGACTTTAATGGAATTGAATGAGCGCAGAGGAAGGGACTCTTGCTCCCCGGTCAGGCCAAGGTGCTAGGATGAGGGTCATGGGACCAAGGAGCATGGCTCAGTGTTTAGCACCTGACCTGCTCCAGAACTGGACTGCTTTTGTGATTGGTGGCTCTGGAGGTGGCGCTGATGGGACTCTTCAGAGGGCAGGGTCGGAATTGGGTGCTGGGTCGATGTCCCAGGTAGACCCCATGGCTTCCCCTCTGCATGCCCTTGCTCAAATGCCTGTCTTCACAATTCCTATCCCGCCAGTGATCTGCAAATGGTTTGTGGCACTTAATTAGATTGAAATGGGCACAAACATTAGCTTGCATTTGTCCATTCATATTTTCTTTCCAGCTAATGCATTCTTTATTGAGCACCTACCATATGCCAGTCCCTTGGGCATTTAGTATTGAGTCAGACACACTTGGGACCCCCTGCCCCAAGTGAGACTGTAGGTCCCTTGTCATTCCCACGGGCGTGTTTTCTGTCAGACAAAGTGCTCGGCACAAGGTTGCATGGTAGCCCTTCCACACTGCTCTGGTTTACTGCTGTGTCCTTTTGGAAGTGTGAGGGTCCCTAGGAGTTGTCCATGCTCTGCCACAGTCGATGATGAAGGTGGCCGGGTGGATGGCACAGGCGTTGTGTGTTCTTGACCTTCTCAGCACCAGTAAGAGCTGTGACTCAGGCCTGGCGAGTGACGAGAGCCAGGAGGGCTGCTTTGGCTGGGAGGAAGCCTCCAGTCAGGCCTTAGCTAAGCAGGACAGACCAAAGACCCTCATGAAGGAGCCATGAAGAAAGCCCTGAGCCCGACTTCTGGGGGTCGTGAGCTCTAAGAGCCACCCGGATGTGCCCTGCGGGAGGTGGGTGCTGTGCTGTTTCCCTCCAAGGACTGACCGCGCAGGTGGGTGACAGGATGGGCCTGTTCGGTCCAGGGAGGAGCCTCCTCTCTGCAGCCTGGAAGCCCCTGGAGAGGTTGGTAAGAGGTGGAAGCCGGGTGAGCTCTGAGGAGATGTGGGCCACAGGCCACAGCTGCCGCCTAAGAGAGCTTGTCCTGCTGGTACCAACGCTTTTGTGGCATCTGTCTGTGCCAGCAGTGAAAGGAGCAGCTTTGGAATAGAAAATATTTGGAGCCGGGTGGGAAACTCTAGACAGGAATCGGCCCCTGGTTCTTGTAAGCACGGAAGGTTTCCTAAAAAGGTCAAGGAATAAGCATAAGCGAAAGAAGGCGTCCAGAAGGTGAACGAGCTAATGAACGCTCCTGGAATTTAGTTTGTCTCCTGGCAGGCATCACACCCCGAGTCTTTCAGCACGGGACATCGGAATCCTGGTGCCTGCTGGGGTGGGGTGGGGTTGGAGCCTCATCCACAAATTCCCATTCACCAGCAAGGGGTTTGGGGAGGAACCCTGGGGTGCCAGTCATTCCCCCTAGCTGGTGCCTCCCCAGATCACTGTGGGAATGGCCAGGCGGCTGGCAGGAGGCTGTCACTGAGTGATGAACGCCACTTGTTGAAGTTCTAGCAGATTCTTAGCAGTGCACGCACAGATGTTTTGAAGTTGTCATCGTTATATAATAAACACTTTTTGGGTATTCTGCTTCACAGAAAGATTTTATCTTAGCGGATTTCCATTCACCCATTTAGGCTTTTTATTCAAAAACTTTTCTGAATGCATTAATGAACGTCATATGTTCTTGTTTCGAGGAGCCAAGTTAAGAATGTGTGGAGTAGGGCCACTCTCCTTGGGACTGCACCCGAGAAGAGTGACCAGCCGCTGTGTGTGTACCGCACGCATTTTTCCTGCCATAAAACGTGATCCCTAAAGAAATACAAAGCTATGTTATAAATTGTTTTGATTTGTGCTGCTTCAGAAAACTAATACCTTCCCCGAGCACATTTCATGAACTGTCCCCTCAGCAAGGCCTGGGGTTTGGGGTGGCCCTCGCCCTTGCTTTACATCACCTCCTGTACCCCAGTCCATCAGTCATCCTGGCTGGTGGGCTTCCCTGGCTGACGACCGCGTGGATGGGAAGCACTCAGAAGCTCTGCTTTATCGTGGCTTTAATATTTTAATGAGCCTGCGAGCCTGGCTGCTTGGGTGCCTGGGATTTCTGAGTGCATTGTTAGTGTTAGCTCTGGTAGAGGGATGTTCGTTAGAAAGCTCTTGTTTCAGATCCTTGGAGAAACTCCCCATTAGGAAAGGTCTTTCAGCAGGATGGCTAGCAAGAAAGAAAAGGGAGGAGGGAAGCTCTTAGCTGCAACAATTCGGGGGATATTGTATCAGTAATCTGGTTCTAAAGATTCGCGGCTAGGAATTAATTGGAGCAAATACATCTCGAGGGAGGGGAGAAAGGGTTTGCAGAGCAAGGACAGTAGTTGTCCTTGCAAGGGGTGGACTCCTTCATTTCGCAGCTGAATCAATACCACAACTAATTATTTCTGGTTATCTTTTATGGGTTGGTAAGACATTTCTTTTGTTCTGTGCCATAAAAGACCCATTGTTTGATCAGTGACTGACTAATTATGATAAGTAATTTGAAACATTCCTGATGAAACTTGTCTGTTAATTAACATCAATAGCACATGGAAACTAACAGGACAACAAAGTCTCAGTACGCAGCCTGGTCCCTGGAAGGGATGAGCTCTCTCTGTGGCATGCCCAATAAACTCGAATTGCCAATGGTTAAAAAATATTTAACAGGTGGGAAGCTCTGACTCGTCTTGGAGGAAAGTTACTGCAGAATTACACAAAGGAGCGCTGAGTGCTCCAGGGGAGGAAGAGGTATCCAAATGTCAGCTGGCTGCCTGTCCTAGGGCTGAGAAGAAAGCGTCCATTTTGTTTGTTTATTTTGGTTTTTTTTTTTTTAAGCTTAATTCCCAAATACATTGATTCCTTCATGATCCGCACTGAGACTGTTAGTAACTGAAAGTGTACACCGGAAAAGCTGGAGTCTGGGCTGATAGGCGGTGTCTGGCTTTATGGTAACTACCATGAAAACTTTGTAAGTTTTATCAACTCAATGGCTTTTCTTTTATACTTTTAGATTTCTACCTGGACAAGGACTGGTACTATACCCACAGATAGGAGACAAATTGGATATTATTTGCCCCAAGGTGGACTCTAAAACTGTTGGCCAATATGAATATTATAAAGTTTATATGGTTGATAAAGACCAAGCAGACAGATGCACTATTAAGAAGGAAAATACCCCTCTGCTCAACTGCGCCCGGCCAGACCAAGATGTGAAATTTACTATCAAGTTTCAAGAGTTCAGCCCTAACCTCTGGGGTCTAGAATTTCAGAAGAACAAAGATTACTACATCATATGTAAGTATAATTCTATTCCTTGATGTTTTAGAAATTAGGATAAGCTAAATAGGTTTGTATCATTTCTTGTTTTCTTAAAATTACTGTGGTATGTAGTTTGGTAAAAGTCCTTGCTTAAAAATTGTCTGCTTTTTCTTTTCAAAGAAACTTTTATTATTAAGTTTGAGTCCCTGTAGTAACAGTATTAATTTAATATCAATACCCAAAGAGGGGGAATAAAAACTCCTAGGATTCTTACAATGTTGAAATAAGTGAATTATATGAGTCTACTCAGCATCTCTAGTACAGAACCATTTTTAAGGACCATTGGTGAGATTTTGATAGGTAAATCTGTGCAATGCCTTTTCTCTTCATCCATCCATCCATCCATCCATCCATCCATCCATCCATCCACTCATTCATCCAGTGTTTGTGCTGTACCATGACTATGCTTCCGTGTTGGAGACTCACCAGGGAACAAGGTGGCAGAGTGGGACACTTTCCTCATGAAGTTGTCAGTCTAGAGGAGATGGGGCTGCTGCGAGGTTGGAAGGATGGGGTTCCAGGCAAAGCACCTTGAGTCGTGGTCACGTCAAAACCCAATTTAGGAGATGAGGACAAAGCTCAGATCTGCTCACTGAGTTATTTTGTAAATACAAAACTTGGCACATCCTTTCAGGAATGGGTGGTCCATGCCTGTTGGATTTTATCTGCGGCTAGCTCCTGAGGCTGTGAAGCCCAAAGATTTCCTGAGCACATCATGAGCTGGCACCAAGCCAGTATTGTCCCCAGGACCCTGGATTTTGTCACATTGATGTCTGGGAGATTGAGACAGCTGTTTGCATGATTCAAGCAATAAAATGCTTTTCTTGAATTTTTGTAGCTTAAAGTTACACTCTTAACTGGGTTGAATTCTCGTCCGTTTCTAGAGACTTTAGCTCATTAGGGAACTGCCGTCTGCTGGCTGGGATCCCCCACTGGTTGGTGATCAGATTAAAGGCCTGGCTTTCTCCACCTCTGAGCTGCTCTGGGAGCACAGAGCCAACAGTTCCCTGAATATTTATCTAGTGCTCCAGAGTTTGTATTTTTTGACTACGTTAGTAATTAAAACAAAAGTGGTCATGGACCAGTAATTATGTCTGTTGCCGCGAAATAACACAGAGACTGAAAAGCTGTTTGGAAGCCAACTTGATATACCGAGCACTGCTTTCCTAGGATAAGTTTCAAAGGAAAGGAGAAAGTGCTAAATATATATATATATATGAATAATTGTCATAAAATGAAAATAAAAGCATTCTGAATTGAAACAAGGCAGATGGGGTAGTAAAGTGTATGAAATAATAGGAAAGTCTTTGAAAATACAGTTACGAGGTCAAATAAATGGGAATTTTTAAGTTTTGGGAAGCTTGAAAGTCTATGCTTTTAAAAATCAGGTAAAGATTTTTTTTTTTCCGGTGGAAGCTAATGTCTAGCATGATATTTTTAGGGGACAGAAATTGACCTCAGATAAATCTGTGCAAAGGCTGTGGCCCTGGGGGGAGTGGCGGGTGCAGGTGGGCTGCGGACACCTGGGGACCCCACGGACCGTGGTGGCGAACACCGTTTCCGCAGACATGCAGCTCCAGCCAAGCGTCTCCCCTGCACAGAGGCAGAGCCGCACTGATCCTCCCCTCCTACCTTCATTTATGACATTTCTAAGTTCTCACTGGGCTCAGTTGGGATTTCAGTAAACATGAAAAGTATCCATTTGTCAGAAATAATATGCAAGAAATGCAACTAAATAAATGATTTACTGACAAGCCTTTGCTTAATGTAGCGAGCATTTCATAACTGCTTTGTAGCAACGCATGAGGAATTTGTGCTGAGAAGCATAGTTGGTAATTGTGATATAAATCTACACAGTAATGGCATCTCTTACTTTTCTTTCCTTGGAAGCTCATTATGCCACAGTAACAGGTTCACTGCAGGTAACCAAGCTGCTCTGGCCTCCTGAACTCTCCCTAGAATTATGATTTACTGCGCAAAAGAATAGGGTAACTTGGGGTCGGTGAATCCTAAAATAGAATTTCAGAGGGTTTCAGGTTTGAAACAATGAGGAGCTGTGTAAATGTTGCCCTGGAGAGATTCCAAACAGGGCTCAGAACTTTACCGGGAATTCCAGGGACACACGCTTTCAGTAGAGTTGAAAGGCTTCCCCTAGTCACAGGCAGAGAGGGCATTGCAGATATATGGGAGTCTGTGGAAGCCAGTTTCTCACCCACTCTGTAGCCTAGCTCATGGACACACAAGTTTCCCTTGCAAGGAAATGAGCGATGCGAACTACTGATTTTAAAATAGTCTTAAAAATGAATGTTAACTTTGTGTTTCTTCTTCAAGTATCCCAAGGAACCAAAACAAGTTAAGGGGTTTCAAAACACTACTGCTTTCCACTTCGAACAAACACACTTACGCACAGCCACACACACTCCATTCCACCCGCCTTCGGAAGAAAGAAAGTGCTTGAGGAAGATCGTGTGGGGTAGCGTGATGGAACGTACTCAGATATACTAGTACCCTACTGGGTCAGAGGACTGATTCACCGTGAGACAGTAAATAGAACTGGCATTTGAGTTGCTAGGAGATAACATATGTTTAGCTTCAAGTTTAGGGTCTGGTTGGAAGGTACTTCCACCACTGAGAGTATTTAACTGCGTGCTTATTGTGTGCTCCTGTGGAAATGATGCTGGAGTGGTGCTTGATTAACCTCGGTGGGGACTGAGCATGGGGACCAGTATTGCGTTAAGTCCCCACATAAGGAGCATTTGTGAAGAATTAGGCCAGGGACCCAGAGCCCTACATTTTAGTCCTGCCACCTGAGTTTAATGAGAAAAGTGACTTTGTTTCTTTGAACTTTAATTTCCTTCTAGAAAACGCTTTGACTGTTAGTGCCGTTGAGGCTTTTTCATTGTGGAGGATGCGTTTTATGGCTGGAATACAAATCCAGTGCAGAATCACTTGTAGGTGTGGTTCTTTGCTGACATGTGTGCTAAATTCTTGAAAGACTGGCTTAGATTTGTTGTGCCACCTGATTTAAGAGTCACCACATGTGAGTTGGCAAAGTAGGTGTTAATATCTAATTGGAACCGTACTTTTAAATCTACCAAGGATTCACTACATTCCCTTAAGAAATGACAAAAAGGGGCTGGGGATTTAGCTCAATACCACAAGTGCCTGCCGGCATGTGTGAGATCGTGAGTTCGATCCCTGATATACCACGCCACCCCGCCAAAAAAAAAAAGAAGTGACAAAATGATACACACGTTCGTTAGTTCTTCTCATACATGACTATTTGCTCTGACATGTAGCAAAATTATATATATATGTTTTCTTTATGTTTACAATTGACTTTTTCAAGTGACCTATTTTAATCATTAGCTTAGGGCTTAGTTCACATAGTAAAATCTCCTAATCATTAAAAGATCCAGAGATGGGAATGTTGTGACCGTTTGGTCTGAAAAGCTCCCTGTTCTTCATTATAGGCAGATCCTTAATTACTTTAAAAGCAGAGTCAGTATTTTACATAACCTGTAGTTATTTTTATCATGTCTTTAAAATTCTTGCAATGTTTGCGAAATAACCGAATGTTCAGGGAAGTGCTGTTGGACATAGTAAATGTTCAGTTTACTATGTGGAGAGCATTCCTGTGTCTCCAGCCTTCACCCATAAAGTCTCCTTGGAGGCGCTTCCCGTGCTGGGGTTACAGATGCTTGAGATGACAGCACAGAGCTGAATGGCTCAGCAGGTTCAGTGTGTCAGGCTTTGCACTGTTGTCTGGATGAAGACACAATGGGCTGCTCATTGAGTTTCAGCACAAGCCAGGCTGCACCAGTCAGTGTTTTGCTGGAGAAACAGATGTAACACAGATATGCAAATGTATAGGAGAGTTGGATGAGGAAGTGTGCAGAGGGTGTGCCCACACATTGGAGACCAAAGCTTTCAGCCCCAGATCTAGAACTCACCGCAGTGTCCCATGCAAGTCCACATCAGGAGGCTGATGTATCTGCGACAGAAGGCTGGAGGGTCTACTTCAAAAGGTGGAAGGGTCTTCAATGGAAACTGAAGAGTCTGTGCTGGAAGCCAGGAGATGATGTCTAAGCTGAAGGCGAAGACTGGAGCTCCTCCGAGAACAGAAACAGATCCATCCTTCCTCATTTCCTCTGTACACTATTGGGTGATGAGCTGCCTTAGGGTGGATCCTCTACACCCTGGGGTGTGGAATTGCTGAACCATTGAGTTAAGCTTCTCCCAACTAAACTTCTCAAGTTGACACAATCCATCAGCCACCACAAAGGGGAAGTTCCCACAGGAGATTCTTGTGACACTACAGAACTGCGTGAGGCAGAGATGGAGGGGGAGTGAATGCCATGGTGTTAATACTTTAGGTGATCAGTGGCTGCAACAGGGCTGGGGGCAAAGTAATATTCATAGAAAACCTCTGGATTTTGTTTTATGTGGATTTGGCTTTATTTTACTATAAACTCTTGGCTAAGACATGATCTTGTGCCAAAGTCTGGAAGTTTCTAAAGACTATCTGGTTAGAAGTTCTGCAATGCAGGCACACCCTGTGGTTTCTCAGTGGGTCTTCAGCTTCTAGTTGTCCCTGGTAAACACTGAGAGAACCAGGAGGACCTAGCGTTTGTTAGGCCCCTTCTTGACTTGATTGTCCAAAGCAATTTTTTTAATAAGAACATGCAAAATTGAAAGTTTCCACAGTTTTGCAATTTTTAGGCATTTATCACCACTTTGAGTAAAATCACAAAAGATAGTAAAGTATGCCCATAAATGCAACGAAGCAATATTCTGAAAGAGCCGAAACAGGGCAGTAGATTATATTTTGGTTGAATATATATATATTTTTTTCTTCTGATTTTTTTATTTTTCTTTTCTGCTTTTGATTTGCTTATTTCCAAGCAGTAGGTTTGGCAAGCGACACTAACATATACTGAGATCTCTTTTCCTAGCAAAATAGTTTTAGGAGCTTGCAAATATCCTTTGACATGCAGAATCTTTTAGAATGCATGACATCTATAAAGTAATTATGTACTTTACCTGATGAATTATTAATGCATGATAAATGTATCAAAAGCTACACTTGCATCCTTAAATATATTAAGTATAGCAATGTGGCAACATTATCCTGTCAGTGGTCCTCTGACTTAGGGGTGACAGTTCGTATTTGATGCCTTGCATATAAGTGCTAATTTCAAGCATTTAAACACATTTGTATTTTCCTCTGCAACTGTGTTTTGGTCGTTTGCAATGGACTACTCACAAGAATCTTGCAGAGACTGTAGAGGAAAGTTTCTAGAAGCTGAACAGTACCCCTCGTCCTGACTCTGGCTCTGGTAGCCCTGGGCTCTTGAGAGCCCTTCCACCAGTCTCTTAACCTGTCCTGCCTCAGTCTCTTCGTCTGTAAAATGGGGACCCTCATGGTACCTGTTCTCAGGGCCGATGTGGGTGTGCGTGGGGTTAGGCGTCACTCGCTTCCATGCTTGGTACAAGGATGAACTCACTTCAGAGCAGGAGGAGGAGTGAACCTATAGGCCGCCAGCGTTACTGAAGTTCTTTGCACTTGGGCCGCCTTCACCAAGGGGCGTCCATGTCTGTGTCATTTTGTTCCTGAAATCACCCAAGCTTTGTAGCAGTGCTTTGTCGGGCCTAGGGGACACAGGAAAAGGAAGCGTCTTCAGATACTTGTCACGGGGTCCCACGTTGCATGTCGGCAGCCTCACAGGGCTTTTCTCAGTTTCCCA